>PVJC01039894.1:0-16027 GCA_004026665.1 Murina feae | reverse complement strand
AAGAAAATCACAGGGGCCCAGCTGGCATGGCTCAGTAGTTGAGCATTGACCTATGAACCAGGAGGTCACAGTTCGATTCCTAGTCAGGGCACATGCCTGGGTTGTGGGCTCAATCCCCATTGTGGGGTGCAAGGGAGGCAGTCAATCAATGATTCTCTCTCATCATTAATGTTTCTATCTCTCCTTCTCCCTTTCTCTCTGAAGTCAATAAAAAATATATTAAAAAGAAAAAGACACCATTTCTAATTTAAAAAAGAAAAGAACAAGGCAAATACATGTATAGTACTGTACGTATTTATCTGCACATAGGTGGACTCCCACAGTTCAAACTGCTGTTGTTCAACAGTCAACTGCTTTTGTGGAACTTTGGCTCAAAGCTCGAGTTCTGCTGTCTCTCTTAAAGGACCAAGCTGCTGGCTACAAAACAACAAGTTATGCGTTATTTTCACGTTGACCTTTTACCATAAAACGTGTATAGACTCCTTTCCCCGCTGCCAAGATTGCACTCAAATTCCATTTGTCCCCCTTGAATACTCCAGATAACGTTCTTACCTCATCTGATTACAGAGCTATTTGAGCTCCTCATCTTGCCTAGTCTCTTCAACCTCTTCACCCTCACCTTATACCCCCACATATACCCCTTCCCATCTTTTATCTCCTTATCCCCAACCTCCCTTCCCATCTCCCCCACCCCTTCTCTCCAGACACATACCTACCAGGTCTTGTCCACAGGGGTCAGAAGTGTTCCCTGCCATGGAAGATAGGATAGCAGCAGGGGGTCACGTTTGTGGGAGGGAAAGCACCATCGGAGCTCTTGAGAGAGAGAGGAGAGGAGGCCTGGTTTGCTGGAGGGAGTCTCTGGACTGGCACAGGCTGACTAATCCCAAATAGTTTGGTTGTTAAGGCCTGGTTTCCAACACTGCAGTCTGATTCACCCAAACTGCAGTAAAGCAGCTCGGGCGTTTTTATTGTTATAGTGATAACACTGTTGTACCAGGCTGACATCTGCCCCACAAGAACCCAGAATTCCTTGGGCCAGTGAGTTGCTGACCAGTCCCTGGCGTACTGCATTGCTGGCAGCTGATCCCAAGGAAAGGCAGCAGTGGGTCAGGCGTCCTGAAGCTCAGAGGCCTGGTGTGAGAGTGAGCACCTGGAAGACTGCAGCTGTAACTAGTCGAGTTTCTGTTCCTATTGCAGGTGTGTTTATGTTATTATTTTAGGTCCATGAGGGACAGGCCTGGCCTACGGGCTCCTTTGCTCTGCTCTGCACCCCCTGGAATCAGTCTCTCTCGTGGCCTTCAAGGCCTTCCCTGCTCTGCCCTGCCAACAGCTCAACTTTATGCCCTACCCTGTGACCCTCTCCTGCTATGCCCCAGTCACGCTGTGCTAAGCGCACCACATCCCTTAGATAAGCCAGTTCTGCCTCTGGACCTTCGCATGGGCTATTTCTGCAACTGGGACATTCACCCACCACTATTGCTCTCTCCTTTGCATAAACATCTGGATCCCTAGCATTCCTTAGTCAGTTCATCCAGGGACAGTCTTTCTAAGGATTTCTCTTGACTTTACTCTCAAAAGTGTAACAAAGGACACTTTTGTTTTCTTCTGAGCTATTAGTACTACCTGAAATTATTTTTTGTTTGTTTTTTTTCTTTTTTTTTGGGGGGGGGAGGGAGTGTGTGTGTCTATTTGTTGTTGTTGTTGTTAATCTTCACCCGATGGTATTTTTCCATTGACTTTTAGAAAGAGTGGAAGGGAGGAGAGACACACAGAGAGAAACATTGATGTGAGACACATCAATTAGGTGTCTCATGCAAGAGTCCTTACCAGCGCCAGAGATTGAGCCTGGAACCTAAGTACCTGCCCTTGACCAGAATCAAACCTGGGACCCTTCATTCCACAGGCTGGAGCTCTATCCGCGGAGCCAAACTGGCTAGGGCTGTTTCTACTTTTTTATTTCTTTTATTGGCATGACCTGAAATTATTGAGTATATTGCTTATTTCTCCAGTCCTCTCCCCTCATTAAATTGTAAGGGCCATGACAGCAGACTTGAGCCTGTATTGCTCATACCATTATACCTACCTCCAATATTAACACCTGACATGTAAGTGGTGTCTAATGTGTGTGCATTAACTAAATGAGTGGGGCATTCATTCACTGACTAAATATTATGGTGTATTTGGTGTGTACCATGCACTGTGGTGAGTGCAAGAGATACAACTATAAACAAGATAGGAAGAGGCAATGCATAAATAAGTGGAACTACAAATCTCTCTCTCAAATCGATCATTAAAAATAAAAAGATGGGAAGAGGTTCCCCTAAGGAGAGGCTTACAGATTAGAAAGGAAGACAACCATTAAAATAATAATTAATTAATTTAAAATGTGTCTTAAAAAAGACAATAAGCAAATAAGAAATTGCTCGTTTGTTCACAGATTACTTTGAACATACATGCTAGGAGGTGAGCTGTCAGCCACGGAGCTCAGAATTCTCAGGACTCTAGGCCACATTTATGAATTGATAAAAGCTTTTTATTCCTGAAAATGTGACAGTATCCCATAGGGCAGATGACCGAGTTTCCAGTTCTCAGACTAATTTTCTGCTGAGGAGTCTAATCGAGACTGTCCTGTGCACCAGCATACTCAGCAGGCTCAGTGAGTTTGAGAATAACTTTTGAACCCATGTTTCAACATCCAAAGAATTGAGGTTTGGGGGATGTCCCAGGGCTCTGAGTGTCCTTTGGAGCTTGTAAAAGAGATCTGGCATGAGGCAGGGATTGCGGCAGGTCAATAGGGCTTCCTGTAAAGTTTCAAAAGAGAAGGTGGGACCAGGTCGCTTTCATCTAAGAGAAGTCATACCCCGGTAATGTTGTTGGAACCTTCTAATTGTCCCCCAAGTCCCTACATCTCTACTTGACTCATTTCTCTTACCTGGCAGGCCCCTGAAGGCATTTCATCCCATGAGCCCAGCTTCTAGACATTGGACTTGCTGAGAAATTGGTAGGATTCTGAAATCCTTGGAAAATTGTTGTTAAACAAATAAACCATGATTCGGGGAAACTCAAATGCTAAAATGCTGGTGATTTGGGTGCCAAATCCAGAAATATTCAACACAAAAAAGTCCAAGAATCTAGGATTATGAATCTCAAGTTTTAAGGATTCATAAAATAAAACATTTTTGGCACTTAAAATTATTTTCAAAATTATTTGTTTTATCCTTTGGTGGTTGTTTAGTTGCTAGTACTTACTGCCTTAGGGACATAAAATAATCATTTTATTATGCTCATAGATTCTGTGGGTTAGGAATTCTAACAGAGCAGGGAGGGAACAATTGTCTCTGCTCTGATTCTGGGTCCTCAGCTGGGGTATTCAATGGCTAAAGGTTGGAATCAGACGGAGACCCTGCCATTCATAGGTCTGCAAGCTGATGGTGCTGTCGTCGAAGCTCAGCTGCACATGGTCTCTCTGTGTGGTCTCCACACAGGCCTGTTTGAACTTCCTCACAGAGTGGCAGCTGGGTCACAGGAAAGAGTGTCCCACCCAGGCAAGGCAGAGGTGCCCGGCTTGTTCGTGATCTGACTCTAGGTCTCATTGTAAGAAGAGAATGGGGAATGAGGATCTTGTAGGTGCCTTTGGAAAATACAATCTGCCACAGTGGTAGATTTGACTTTTAAAAATAGTTAATGTCTGGCTGGCATGGCTCAGTGGTTGAGCACCGACCTGTGAACCAGGTCACAGTTTGATTCCCAGTCAGGGAACATGCCCGGGTTCGGGGGGCTTGATCTTCAATAGGGGGCGTGCCAGAGGCAGCCGATCAGTGATTCTCCCTCAGCACTGATGTTCCTATCTCACTCTCCCATCCTCTCTGAAATCAATAAAAAAATATTTTTAAAATAGTGAAAAATTTTAGGAGTTAAATTTGATAAAAAATTTTTAGTAAAGCTGTTTTGGGATTCAAAAAAAAATGAAGAGTGTAACTATCCATAATAATAAAAGCATAATATGCAAATCGACTTAACAATTGAACAGCAGAACGACTGTCTGGACGATCTTCCAGACCACCATGCTATGACACCTACTGGTGCCAGGCCAGCCAAGGCGGGTACAATGAGATTGGTCGGGGGCCTGGCCATCGCCCCATGATTGCCCTGCAGAGGGAGGCCCAGGCCACCGACTGGTGGGCTGCAGCAGGTGGGCAGAGCCTCACTCTATGGGGGCCATCTATCATGGAGCTCTGGCTGGGTGGGCAGAGCCTACTTCTTTGGGACGATTGATGGGGCTCCTGGATTTGAGAGGGCACAGGTGACTCCCTCCCCCCGCCTCAGCCCCCAATGCATGAATTTTGTGCACCTGGCCTCTAGTTAAATTATAAGAACATTTCCTTTTGTGGATTACACCCAATCAAGAATTCATTTTCAAAAGATCACTTTGGCACTTTTATTTATTTATTATTATCATTTTAATCCTCACAGGAGGATATTTTTTCCATTGAGTTTTAGAGAAAGTGGAAGGGAGGCAAAGAAGAGGGGGGAGAGAAACATTGACATGAGAGAGACACATCAATTGGTTGCCTCCCACACTCGCCCCAACCAGGGTTGGGACCTGCAACTGAGATATGTGCCCTTGACCAGGAATCAAACCCATGACCCTTCAGTCTATGGGGCTGAAGCTTTAACCACTGAGCAAGACCAGCCAGGGCTACTTCTGGCACTTTAAAAACAACATTGAAAATACCTTGGAGAAAAAAATAGAACAACCAACATCATTCCATTAGTTACCATGGCAGATTTGATTGGGTATTGTATTAAGTATATCATCTGCTAGGGGAAGGTATGAAGAACTGCCATGTAGATAGGTGTATTCTTTTCTTTAAAATTTAATATATTTTTATTGATTTCAGAGAGGAAGTGAGAGGGAGAGAGAGGTAGAAACATCATTGATGATAGAGACTCATTGATCAACTGCCTCCTGCATGCCCTCTCCTGGGGATGCAACCCACAACCGAGGCATGTGCCTTGACCTAGAATCGAACTGTGACCTCCTGGTTCATAGGTCAACACTTAACCACTGATCCACCCAGTCTGGCCCAAATACTTTTTAATTATGTTTTCCAAACTATGTTCTGAGCACTAGTTCTTGAAGATGATAAATTTTCCTCCTAGAGATTAATAATTAATAATCCAACTTTAATAATAAGTATTAAAGGATCTCCACATACAAGAAATACCTATTTGACATTGTTTAACCCAGTGACCAAAAACTCCCATTTCAAGGAGATCCTATTAATATACCTTGGAGCTGCTTTACTGTGGAAAATACTGCCCTGTGGTCTTGTCCCTAAAAATGTCTGGAAATAGCAACAAAATATGTACTGTTGGCTTGCCATTTTGTCCCCAAAGTTTATTTTTAACTTCTGATTAAAACTGGTGCCAGTTGATCTGATTAACCAGTGCAGTGGGGGGATGGAGGACACCTGGGGCCGTTTGATAAAGACTCATTAATATAACACAGCCAATGTTGCCTGGGTTTCAGGCCACTTTCACAGCTGTGAAAAGCAATCTGGGGTATAGACTGTAAAAGAACCACAGAGCTGGAAGAAACCTTAGCGATGATCTACTTCGACTCCTTTATCTTGAAGATGGAAACTGAGGCCTACCTCTGTTGGACACCTTCCCCAAGAAACCTTAGCCAGTGGCAAATCAGAACTGGAAGCCAAATATACTAGTACTTTCCTAATACAAACAGAGCATCTGTGTGTCTTCGAGTAAGTTTGGATTCTACACCCCCTAGAAGCAAGAAGTTGAAATCAGGCCTTAGGAGACTCTGCCATTTATTAGCTGTATAATTTTAGGCAACTTACTAACTCATTCAAACTCTCCAAGCCTGCTTCCTTGCCTATGCCCAGGAATCAGCTTGCTCCCTTGCTGCCTTGCAGGGGTAATTAAAAGGGTCAAATGAGGTGAGGTACAGTACGGAGGCCTCTGCAAACGTAGGCGTTGATTGGTTTGCTTGCTCTCTGGCAGGATGTAGCTCCCTCAGTTCATGGAGATGCGACTCTGGACACCTTCACAGTTTGGTTGGTTGGAGATGTTGATGCCATTAGTCATTTAAACAAACTGCTTGCTTTTTATTTTTAACTCATAAATTACACAAAATGGATAACTGAAGGCCAGACCTCAAACACATTTCCAAAGATCCTTAGAGATAAAACCTAAGATACCACTGATGTCCCCTCGTTGTGCTTATGCGCTGGAGAAGCTCCTGCTCACCTTGAGAAACTCTGGGTGCAGGGAGGTGGGGTAGGCAAGCCTTCTGCTAACACGAGCAGGGCTCAGGCAAGAGTGCAAACAGAAGCCCACACACCAGACGTCTAAATATTTTGAAGTTGTAAATAAAGCCAACCAATTGCTAAATAAAATATGTTTTATCCTCTTCCTTTCAAAACAACCTGGAGAGCCAGGTTTAGATTTTAAATTTTCAGAAATTCATATAAAAACTTTACAGAGTGAGTTGAGCCTGGCTGCCAGCCCCTGCCCCGGGGCCCACCCCCTTCCTTTCCCCTACCACCACCTAGCTCTGTGAAGGCCTCCCTACATCCAGACTGCACATCCATACCCCCCTGAAAACAGCCTTCCCTAGGCCACCCTTTCATTTTTTAATTTTTAAAATTGGTTTCAGAGAGGCAGGGAGAGGGAGAGGCAGGGAGAGATAGAAATATCAATGATGAGAGAATCATTGATTGGCTGCAACCCAGGCATGGGCCTTGACTGGGAAATGAACCCTGACCTCCTGGTTCATGGGTCAACACTCAACCACTGAGCCATGCCTGCTGGGCTAGGCTACCCTAGATGCAGGGGCCTAACAGTCACTGCTGGCAGGATGGACCCCGGGAGGAATCCTGCAGTCTCTGGAAGCAGGCTCACGACTATTTGGTCTGAGTAGTAGTATTCTGGTAGTGGTGTAAATGTCAGGGCTTGGACTCCCGGTGGCATGTCCCTCAGCTCTGCAGTATCCTTTTGTAGGGAAGGGGTCAGCCAGAGGAGGACCAGGTCAGGGCCCCTTACCTGGGCAAAGAACAGGCCTGCAGTCAGAAGGCTCTTGTACAAGCCCCAGTGAAGGGTGGTGACAAGGCTATGACCAAAGGAATGAAAAGGCGACAGCAGTTGGGAAGGCCACACAGGGAAGACTGCGCATGACCAGCATGTGGGGAACAGAACAGGAGACAACAGAAGAGGCCAAGTTTTCAATCTTGGGTTATTGGTTGGGTCGGGGTAAGCCTTTGACACAGGAAATCTCCGATTCTGTAGCACACCTGGTTTTTCATGACTGAGCAACACCGTTTCTCAAGTATTTTCAAACAGAACTATCCCCCATTCATATGTGTTCAGGATAATGCAGCTATTTAACCATTTGCTCTAAGCATTGGAGAACACTTCTGCTTAGAAATGTGCATTAACAGCGATGTCTGATAGGAAAATGTGTGATTTCTATTTAAATATTCTGTTAGCTCAAACCATGCAAATAAAACTTCATTCTGTAGCCTTTATCGGCTGCACAACGGGGCCATTGAAATTGCTTTGCCACTAATTTTGAAAACCCACCTCCAGATTTTCTAAGCCTGAGTCCTCAAATGTCGGATACATGACTTTTCCTGTTACAGGCCAATCCAGCTCAATCATAGGTGAAAAATATATAGATGGAATATGATTATTCCCATCAGAATATGGCCATGACAGCCAGTCAGCCAACATTCCAGACATAAAAACAATGTTTAGTTTCTTATTTCATTGTTTTTTTATGGGACATTGCAATAATGGTTTGTGCCAGTTAATTCTGACAATATAGTACTGTAATTGAATTCTAGAGTTATTGTTTAAATCCCTTTGAGAAACAAAAATGTATCTTTATTTAAAAGTAACACATCAAATGGTTGCTTGAAAGATAAAAGTATTTAGTCTTATGAAAAGTCCCACTGAGAAATAATAGATGACAGTGTTCTCACAATGTGTGTTTTTTAAAAATAAATAGTAACAATTTTTTAAATGTTCCATTCTTTCTTTTAATACCAACAACTGTGGAGGAAAACCATATACTTAGGTGTACCTTGTTTTCCTTTGAGAATTCCAAATACCCTGGTAATCCACAAACCAGAGCCCGAGGGACACTGAAAAGGTGTAAAAAATAAATAAATGAAAGGATATAATTTGTGAGTGGCTAGGTCCTCGTCTTCAACTTTAGCTGTTCTCTATCCCACAGAATATACCTGACAAACTCCAGGTCTCAGATGGGGCTGGGGTAGGTGAAGGCTGGGGGTGGAGGTGACGGTAGGGGCAAGATCTCTAAGAAAATATATCGGAATTGTTTCTTGTTCTTCAGAGGACACTGAGAAGCAAGGGAGTAGAATTCTTTTTTTAAAATATATTTTACTGATTTCAGAGAGATGGGGAAAGGAAGAGAGAGATAGAAACATCAATTATGAGAGACAATCACTGATTAGCTGCCTCCTGCATGCCCCACACTGAAAATTGAGCCCGCAATCTAGTCATATGCCCTGACCAGGAATAGAACTGTGACCTCCTGGTTCATAGGTTGACACTCAACCACTGAGCCATGCCCGCTGGGCAGGAGTAGAATTCTTTCCTAAGCAAGTTTTCTCAAGCTCTTGTTGACATCTTAGGGATGCTGGTCAACCACATGCTCCTTCCTTCTGGCTCTGAGTTAGTTGAAAAATGGGCATACAAGGCTCGTGGGGAAAAAAACCACATCTTTATTAATGGTAAGGCTGGATTCGAGGACACGGCTTGCCCCTGTGGCCAAGGTGGGACCTTCAGTTCTACCTGTGGATGGGGAGAGCTGCTCTGCAGAGCACACTTGACACGCCTCGGCAGCAAAGACCCTCAGTCCCTGTGGGATTCCGAGAGGAGCCCCACTCCAGATGGCAGGCCCCGAGTCCCCTCCCAGCTCTGCCTGCTGCACCGGCGTGTACAGGCAGGTCATCGCCAGGGAGAGCGAGCAGGCAGTGCGACCTTTACCCCCATCTGCCTGGTCCTATCAGTCACCCCTCCCTGAAGGGCAGAGCTGGGAGCAGCTTGCTTGCTACTCTAAGAGGACAAGATGTGGGCAGAAGTAACTATTTTAGGGGCCAATGATGGAACATGAGAATAAGGGGCGAAGTGTTCCTTAGTTGTCTTAGCCTCTCAGGGGAACATTCCAGAATGGGTGGGTCCTAGAAGTGATATTTTTTAAATGAGCCCATGTTTTCATCAGAGCAGAGCTGGGTAACATTCACACCCTCTTGCTCTTGGTGGGCGAGCAGGGGAAGGCCGGTGTAATTTGCAGTTTGAACATTTGCAACTGAAACTCTCAAGATCAGTCCTGAGAAGGAACCGAGGATTCCCTCCTGAGGACCCCCCCTCCGCACAGGACTTGTCTGTAGGGAAGAGAGTAATTTGTATTGATTTTGATTTGAAGCTGCCCTGAGGAATGAAAGGTGTCTCCCTTCTGAGTCTGTCAGGGGGAGAAGCTTGAAGGGGAAGCCTAGATATGTGCGCATGGGCAATGTTTAGTCCTGAAAAAATTTGAAAATTAGTTTACCTCTGAATCCTCATTCACCCTGCCCTTCACTTGACCAAAGCCCTCCCGCCTGTGCCCCTCATCCCGCAGGTGACCCTTCCTCCACCTAAACTTGTCAAAACAAGTATGTCTTCACTCCTTCAAGTGCCATTTATAGGTAGATGGCAGCAGAAAAATAAATTGATTAAAATTATTAACACCAAAGAGTGAACCTCAGCCCTCTTTAGCCACCTTAGATGCATTTATATTTTAAGAGATTACGTGGGTTTACAGGTATAAATATCTCAGTGGTTTAAATTTCGGGCAGAATTCTGAAACTGATTGCCTGGGAATCGGGGATGGCACTGCTCCCAGCCAATACAGCCTTCTATGAAAACGTGTTGTGAGTGGGTCAGGCACAGCTTCAACGGAGGTCAAGAAAGATGAAGACAAAGAAATGACCAGTAATTGGCACAGAATGAGGTCATTGGTCACTTAAATGAATGGGGAGCCACAGTAGTGTGATGATGGGAGATAATGCAAGGGGGTGTGGGTTCAATTCAGCCGCTGATTTCAGGGCCCCTTTGTTGTCTCCAGCCCAAAAGTCACAGGAGCCAGGCCAGGGTGGCTCAGTGGTTGAGTGTCAACCTATGAACCAGGAGGTCACGATTTGATGCCCTGGCCTGGGTTTCCCGCTCAATCCCCCGTGTAAGGCTTGCAGGAGGCAGCTGATCAATGATTCTCTCTCATCATTGATGATTCTATCTCTCCCTTCCTCTCCCTTCCTCTCCCTTCCTCTCTGAAATTAATAAAAATACATTAAAAAAAAAAGATACTGGGAATAATGGGGCCGTGCTTGGGAAGTGCAACAGAATGAGACATCTTACAGCTGACCCTGGATCAATGCGGAGTGAGGAGGGTGTGCGGGTAGGGGGTGGTCCACGGTACCTACCCCCCGCGCCGATGCCACCTCTGCACGATCCAAAATCCGTGAATAACCTTTGTCTCTACAGTTGGCTTTTTTCTATCCTCAGATTCAACCAACCACGGATCCAAACCAGTATTTTTTTATTTGTGGTTGGGAATCCACAATTGGGAATGTGAACATACTGCTTTCCACCTGAGGTTGGTTGAATCCACAGATGTAAAACCTATGGATATGTCAGGCAGAATGTATTTGTTGAAAGAAAACGAATCCTGTAAGTGAGCCCTGGCATTCAAACCCGTGTTGTTCATGGCCCAGCTGTGATCCTCTGGACATCTGAACTGCTCAGTTGGCTTTTTCTAAGCAAACCCTAGTCTTTGTTTGTTTTTTTATCAATATCTTTTTATTGATTTCAGAGAGGAAGGGAGAGGGAGAAAGAGAACATTAGTGATGAGAGAGAATTATCCACTGGCTGCCTCCTACTTGGGATGGAGTCTGCAATCCTGGCTGCCCAACCATGACTCCACCCGTGACCTCCTGGTTCATAGGTCCACACTCAGCCACACCGCAGGGCACAGCCTTCATCTGGAACAAGGGAAGCACCAACGGCTTTCGAAGAACCGACAAAATGGCAGACGTGGAGCAGAAGAAGCGACTTCCCACAAGCTCACATGTCACGCGTAGTTCTCCACTAGCGGTTCCGCGTCCTGGGAGCAGCTGATGCGCCCGGCAGTGGCCGCTGGACCCAAGCCTGAGCCTGCGGGGGAAGCAGCACCTGATGCTCACGGGCCTCGCAAGGCCAAGCAGGAGCTGCCCATGGAGCAGCCCTCGTGGTGAAGACGCACCTGCGGGACAGGGACGTGGTCATCCTGCGGAAGATGGTGGGCGGCTCCGTGAGCGTGATCAGTGGCAAGACCTCAATCAGGTGGAATCAAGCCTGGGAGGATTGGCCACTACCTGGGCGAGTTCTTCATCACCTACAAGCTGGTGAAGCCCTGCCTGCAAGGCATCGGCCACCCACTCCTCTGGCTTCATCCAATAAAAAGCACAGACTTTATCTAGAAAAAAAGGGGGGGGGGGAGGAAATGCCAGCTTCTTCCTTTCTAGCTGCAGGACGCGTGCACAGGTGGTACCTTGATGGTGGGATCTGCCCTGGGTCAGTCTCCTTATCCATATAAATGTGTTCTCTTCCTCCCCTGGCAACCCCTCTTCTCAGCCAAGGGCATCCCACTTATACCTTATACTAGGGGCCTGGTGCAGGAAATTCATGCAGGGGGAGAAGGGGTCTCTCAGCCTGGTCTGTACCCTCTCCAATCTGGAATCCCTCTCACAATCCAGAACCACTGGCTCCTAAGTGCTCACCTGCCTGCCTGCCTGATGCCCCTAACTGCTCCCCTGCAGGCCTGATGGCCCTAACTGCTCTCCCCTCCTGGCCTGATCCCCCTAATTGCCTATCTGCACTCCCCTTCTGGCCTAAGCCCCCTAACTGCCCATGTGCTCTCCCTTCCTTTCTGCACATTCAGACCCCAGCGCAGGAGTGCTGAGAGCTCTCCGCCGAGGCCCACCTGGTCCTGATGCCCACCCTCCAGGCTAGGCGACACTGTGGGCAGCAGCCTCACGTCCTGGTGTCACAAGTCCCGCCCCCGTCCTCACCCCCCAGCTCCTGTGCACATGCTCCTTTAACTGGTCGTGACTCAGACACCTTTAGGACCAATTAGCATATTTTCTCTTTATTATATAGGATTCTTTTAAAATATATATATATATATTATTGATTTCAGAGAGGAAGGGAGAGAGAGGGAGAGAAACATCACTGAGAGAGTCATTGATTGGCTGTCTCCTGCACGCCCCCTACTGGGGATTGAGCCTGCAACCTGGGCATGTGCCCTTCCCAGGAATTGAATTGTGGACCTTCTGGTTCATAGGTCAATGCTCAACCACTGAGCCATGCAGATGGGGCTATACCTCATATTCTCCACACATCCATCATTGCCTCTGCTCTGTCTCCCCTGTCCCCCAGCCTGGGCTGTTCCTGCCCCTCAGAATCCCTCACATCTTCTAATGCTGGCTAAGATTTTCTGATACTTCCTTCTCTGGGCAGACTTCCCTGAGTACCAGGATCCCTGATATAATATTATCATATTAATAATAACCATGGCAACGATCAGAGCAATAATAATAATGACATACATTTGAATAGCACTAAGAATTTTTCAAAGTGCTGGCACATATTTTGTTACATTTGTGCATCCCAGGATTATTCAAAAGATAGTAAGGGATTAATATTCCTACCTAAAAACAAAACAAAATCAGCAAGAAAAGTGAAGTCTAGAAAGAGATTTATGTCCCACAGTTAGAGTGTGAATCTCAAATATAATGACATGGTGAAGATTTGCTTTGTTACAATACTTGGAGCAAATCCTACCAGCTATTGATCATTTACAAAAGATTAATTTAAACCAGCATTCAAATTCAAGCATGTAAGCAGACCAGCAAG
This sequence comes from Murina feae, assembly GCA_004026665.1. Lineage (NCBI taxonomy): Eukaryota > Metazoa > Chordata > Mammalia > Chiroptera > Vespertilionidae > Murina > Murina feae. The sequence continues at coordinate 3,052 of PVJC01039894.1, read as the reverse complement.
ATTACTGAGGCAAAAAATATCAATGTACCCTGGTTTCTGAATCATTCTTGTGGATCATTTTTAATAAACATGTAACATCTCCTTCATCTCTGAATAATGACATCAGATGTTCCCGGGAAATTGACCTTCTCCAAATGGAAATCAATAAAACTATGACAATAACATCCTAAAACAAACATAAGAGTAGGGGAGATAAAAAGAATTTTACTTTGATAAGAATCATTTCCAAGAATTGGCTGTAAAATAAAAACAAAGAAAGTCATTTTAAAATTATGAGTCAGAAAGTATTCATTTTATACAGATGAAAGAATAAATCTTATTAAAGAGCCAAGGCTGCAAGAGAAAATAATTCAAAAACTTAAGTCAGAGGGACTAAAGTGGGAGCTATAATGCATGAATGTTAATATATAGCTGGAGCTTAACTCATGGTTGAAAGTAAAATAGCAAACATTCATATAGTGCTAATTTCATGCCAGGCAGGCATTGTTCTAAGCAATGTAAACATATTAACTATTTAATTCTCATAACAACCCAATGAGATGGGCCTGTATCATACTCATTTTACAGATGAGGAAACTGTGACAGGCCAGTTAAGTCATTTGCCCAAGGTCACACAGCCAGTAAATGAGAGCGCTGGGACATGACCACAGGGTGTCTAGTTCTAAAGTCTGTGATCCTAACCACTTGGCATCTTATAATCCTTCTGCTGGTAGTATAATAATACCTTTTAAGTTGTAATTTCCTGTGTTAATAACCAAAGTAAAGCTTTAGGTAGTAAGTGAAATACATGCATGCACGTCATTGGCCTTGTTGTAAAATAAGCCACATTCAGAATATCCCATCTTCCTATCTTCCCGACGACAATGGACAGACTCTATTGGGCAGCCTGCTCATTACCCAGCTCACTTATTCAAGGTCCAAGTTGTTTTTCAGCTCACAGTCCATCCTGAAGAGTTCCTTGTACGTAGGTGGCTCTAATTTGTGCTGTAGAGACTGACTCACCACAGGAACACGTGCTCTAAAGGCAGCCATGTAAAGTCTGGCCTCACTCGAGATCTTTAGTCAACAATGTGGTGCCTGGATCAGTTAGACTCTTTCCCTTTGAGACTTTTAATGTAAGGAAGAGAGGGGATGCTGAATGAGTGAATTGGGGTTGAGACACAGAAAAAGCAGCAGAGGAGTCATGAAGCAGTAGAAACCATGGAATCGTGAGAAAAAACAACACAGAGAAGAGCAGGATCCGAGGAACCAAATCACAGACTCAGCCATGGATGGGGATTATAGTCAAGCCCAGAGTTAAACTGGGTTACTAGAGCCACATGGTGTCTTAAAACGGCATCGGAGACATTTTCACGGAGCCAGCAGTGCAATTACGAAGATGGTTCCTTGTCACCTCTAGGTGTGCATGGATCCTTATGATACTCTCCCACTCATAGAGATATTTTGAATATATTTTTGCATCTTGTCACCTGAAAAAACTGAGTGACCCGGGAACTTAGAATCCTAGCCTTCTTCTCTCACAGGCCGTTACCACATTCTGCCAAAACCGTCCTGAGACCCCTCCTTTCTCCATCCACCTCTTGCCTGGAGGTCCTAATCTTCGTAGCTGCTGTGGCCTCCTAGCAGGGCCTGCTGAAAAAGTGCAGGAACATAATTTTCTAACCTGTTTAAAAATTATTCTGATGAAGAATTTCAATGGGTTGGACTTGTTTGTTTTAAAAAGTGTAAATTAGCCCCTTCTGATTACTATGCTATTACCACTGATTGAAATCAGAGAACATGGAAATTTCCTAGATGAATTTCAACATAAATGCTTGCATAATGGGTATGTGGGACTGACAAAATAAAAATTATCAAGTTTTTTTTTTTTAAACCCACATATTTTATTGATTTTCCACAGATAGGAAGGGAGAGGGTCAGAGAGTCAAACATCGATCAGCTGCCTCCTGCACACCCCCCACCAGGGACGCGCCCACAACCATGGCACATGCCCCCGACCAGAATCGAACCCGGGACCCTTCAGTCCGCAGGCCGACGCTCCATCCACTGAGCCAAACCGGCCAGGGCAAATTATCAAGTTTTATAAGTGACTTCTTCTTTTGGGTCTGCTTTACTTTGGTGAGGTATTTTTTATCGGCCATGACAGCCACTAACACCCAATGTCAAAATATACCCAACTTCTGTAAGTCAAGGTTTCCAAAATAATGAATCATAGTCAAGCTTAATCCTCACACTTAAATTATTAATATTGTCTTTAGGAAGAACAAATATTAAAATGCTTATTATAACTAATCAATATCATTTTTAAAATTATTTTTGAGTATATGTTTTATACTGTACATATTAGTAATATAGTACAAGTATTACACACAAGGGTACAAACTCAAAGTATCAATGGATGAGGTGTGTAATATTTTTTCTTTAAAAAAAATGTATTTTATTGATTTTTTACAGAGAGGAAGGGAGAGGGATAGAGAGCTAGAAACATCGATGGGAGAGAAACATCAATCAGCTGCCTCCTGCACACCCCACGCTGGGGATGTGCCCGCAACCAAGGTACATACCCTTGACTAGAATCAAACCCGGGACCTTTCAGTCCGCAGGCTGATGCTCTATACACTGAGCCAAACCAATCAGGGCTGTAATTTTTCTTTTTAATCCTCACTCGAGGATATTTTCCCATTGATTTTTAGAGGGAGTGGAAGAAAGAGGGAAAGATAGAAATATCAATGTGAGAGAAACACATTGATTGGTTGCCTCCTGCATGAGCCCTGACCAGGGCCCAGGACAGGGAGGAGCCTGCAAGAGGAGATGTGTAATTTTAAAAATTGGGCTAAGAGTCCTCAGCACCCAGAGAGCATTTTTTTTCTTTTCTTTTTATTGTGTCTATATGAGATGATGGATGTTAACCAAATGTATTGCGGTCGTCATTTCACAATATATGTAAGTCAAACCATCATGCTGTATGCCTTCAACCTATACAGTAATGTATGCTAATTATTCTCAATAAAACTGGACAGAACATTGGGGATCCCTGGCCTCTAGGATAAAA
>PVJC01039893.1:0-16006 GCA_004026665.1 Murina feae | reverse complement strand
CCCCCCCGCCTCATAAATGAATTTCGTGCACTGGGCCTCTAGTATATAGATAATTAAACCATCCTTGTAAATATAAAAAAAATTGTTAGATTCAGATGTGCTCTGCGTCAACATTTTCATCTAAAAATACCTATGTTAAGGATAAAATATTAAATGGCATATTAAACTCACACATTTACTAATCATCCTTGCCTGAATTATCCTTGACCATGACATACACACTGATGATCAGTCAGAGGTAATGCCCACACATGCAAAAGATAAGAAACCCCATCAACAAAGGATGATATTCTTCTGTAACTTGTTTCTCTGATTCCTACACTTTTCTCTGATGAGTAAGACTGTACTATTCTAACAAAAGAAGAAACACAAAGGAGAATGATGAGTATACATCATTTCTTAGATTTTCTAGTCTGGTTTGAAATAATGTTAACAATCCAGGAAGCAATCAGAATTGACAAGTAAAGAATTATAATCACATCCGGCCAGTGTGGTTCATTGGTTAAGCGTTGACCCATGCACCAAGAGGTCACAGGTTCCATTCCCGGTCAGGGCACATGCCTGGGTTGGGAGCTTGATTTCCAGTAAGGGATGTGCAGGAGGCAGCCTATCAATGTCTCTCTCTCATCACTATTCCTATCTCTTCCTCTTCCCTTCTCTCTAAAAAAAAAAAAAGAATTATAATCACTATGAAGATATTGCTGTTGTTTTAACCTATTTGGCTGTTTGAACACACTCAGCTTTGCATGCAGTCCATGATTGTTCCCTCGATGGCTCAAGTATGAAATGAATGTTACTTTCATTTGAAAAAATGTTGGACTTCTTACCCCACCTGCTGTTCACTGCTAAAACTGTGCTTCGTGGCTGGTTTCATCTCAGCTGTGAGCAGACACACCTTCTGTGCAACAGATGGTGCCTGGCAGTGGCCTGAAATGCTCCTTCCTTGTTGTTTGGGAGCTGGTCAAGGGCCTTGGAGTTCATACATCTACCTTCATTTGACAGATGGTTTAATGGCCCTTTATTTGAATAGGCAAAAAGCAGTTACACATTTGCTTTTAACTCTACTATTCACTTGTTGTTTAAAAAATCCTGTAAGCAGAACTTTTATAAAAGAAAATAACAATGTGGATGGATCTTTAGAATATCGTGCTAATTAAAATAAGTCAGACAGAAAAAGTCAAGAACCATATGATTTCACTCATATGTGGGATATAAAACTGAAGGTAACAAATGAACAAACAAGAAAAAAAATTCATAGACACAGACCACAGAGTGGTAGTTTCCAACGGGAAGATGGGGTGGGAGGGGCAGTAGAGAGTAAAGGAGGTCAAATATATAATGATGGGAAGCAACTTCACTTTGGGTGTTGGGCACATGATGCAATATACAGATGATGTCACAGAATTGTACACTTGTAACCTATATAATCTTATTAACCAATGTCGCCCCAATACTTTTAGTTTTTTATAAAGGGGGGAATGAAGCATCACCTTCACAGTAATTTTTTAAGCAATTTGAGCTTCCAGAATGTATATTTACAGAGCATTTCTCAATCTAACATTTTTAATCAACAAGGATAATTTAATTGATTACAAGCTATCAAGATGGCATTCTAAAACTAAGTAGTCTCTTAAAGACTTTTCACATTTAAATGTTGTATAAGTGACAGAATGAGAATGAATTAATACTTGTTTTTTATATATGTCCTCAATTTAGGAAGAAAACTTTGAGAAAGGCAAATGGAAGCTTCAAAATCTTTTTGATGTCACATATCACAGCAGCCCACTTAGAACATATGTTTAAGGAACTAGAACTTGGGGGATGGGAGTATGACTTTTACAGCCTGGGAAGGAGAGTGTTGTGAAGTCACACACCTGGACTTCAGGGTACTGGGCAGAAGCTTCGATTCCTAAGGCATTTAGTGGACACCTTAAATTCCCATCTCCATATTTTACTACTGCACCTGTTGCAATCTCAAAGAATAATAAGATACATATTAAATAAATTAAAAAACTGAAGTCAACAGATCTAAAGGATGAACTACAATTCAATACAGCCTAATCATTTGCTAGATTCTAAAGGAAAAGAGAAATGCTTCATAGGAAAGCACGAAAAGTACATAATTGTATTAGGAGAGGAAGAAACAATTCAGATTTAGTTGTTTTGCTCATTCATAAACAAAAAACAATAAATCTCAATCTAGAAGTCAGAAACCTCGAGTTCAAGTATCAATCCCATCACCAACTACTTGGTTGTACCCTTAAAAATGTCTAAGTCCACCCAATTACTATTTCTTCATCTGTAAAACTACATTTAATACTGCCTGCCTTTCACTGGGAGGTTCTGATAATCAATTAAATGTGAAGATTTCTTTCAGGTCCTACCCTGAAGAAGCACTTTCAGTTCATTTAAGTTTTATTGTTTAATTGATTTCCTCAGCATATAAGTAATGCATGTTCATGGTAACAAAATAAAAATTTAAACAGGACAGAAGATATTAAAAAAAGAAGTTTCCTCATTCTCCTTATCGCCAAAGGTAACTACTACATGTTTCCTATACATACAGCCTTCCAGAAATATCCTATGTATATAAATGATAACTTCTTCTCACACAAATGGCATGACTACTTTTCTCAAGTGTTTTCCCTGGTATTGGACATTTTCCATGTCCTCCCCATTCTTTAACAGCTGATGGTACTCCTCTGCATAGACACACCATCTTTTATTTAACCAGTCCTTCTTGACAGATATTTAGGAAGTTGTTTCCAGGTTTTCCTTATTTTAAACAACGATGCAGTGAACACTCATCTGTGACCAATCATCTACTTATATTTGCCAATTGGTTCAGTAAGATAAACTGCTAAATATACAATTGCTGTGCTACAGGCTAAATTCTGATGTCAAATTGCCTCATTTATTGGTTGTATCAACTCACACCAAGAGAATTTAAGTTCAGCCAATACTTACTATGATCAACACTTTAAAAAAAAATGTTTAGTGTTTTTTTTCTGTATATAGTTCATTAGGAAATTTATCACCAAGAAAACTAATAAGGATTTTTTTAATATTTGTAAGCAAACTAATTTATGCTTATATCATCTCTTTAAAGCAATGAAGAATCTACAATTCCCATTTATCAAAAGAAACAAAATTACTAATAATTTTTAAATGGAGGCATAAGACATTCTAGAAAGGAGAGTACTGGTTGCCACAGACTGAATTACCTTAGCCATCATCAAAATGAATGGCCTTGGTATCATCCCTGTTATTACCCTAGAGTTTTATCATTAAACTGAAAATTTAGATGGCTCCAATTACTAGACATTTGTCTATGTTCCCCGTGGTTTTAAAGGTGCTCCTACGATGCTATTAGCATCTACCTAGAATGCTGTCACAACAAAAAAATTATGCATGAAGGGAAAAATGAGGCACAAGAATCGCTCTGTCCTGAGTTAGTCCTGCCCTAATTCTACAGTAGAAAGGAGTACTAATAAAAAGCTGGTGTACTTTAATTTTTTCCTGCTACATTTTTAAAAAATTATCCAATCCCATTATTCGGTACAAAGAATAAACACACCACATTTTTATAAATAAATTCTAGCTTAAATTTAACAAAAATCTACTCTTGCCAATTCATCACTAATAATTTAAGAAATAGTTAAGAAAAAAGAAAAATAAATAAACTTTCCAAAAATTCATCTGGAATAAAAAATGACCCCGAATAGCTGCAGCAATCCTGAGAAAGAAGAATTAGGATCTCCATACCAGATTACAAAGCCACTGTTCTTAAAACTGCCTGGTACTGGCACAAGAACAGACATGTAGATCAATGCAATAGAATAGAGACCCCAGAAGTCGACCCAAACAACTATGCTCAAATAATATTCGATAAAGGAGTCAAGAAAATACAATGGAGTCAAGACAGACTCTTCAATAAATGGTGTTGGGAAAATTGGACAGATACATGCAAAAAAAAATGAAACTAGATCACCAACTTACACCATTCACAAAAATAAACTCAAAATGGATAAAGGACTTAAACATAAGACAGGAAACCATATAAATACTAGAGGAATCCACAGGCAGCAAAATCTCAGACATATGCCGAAGCAATTTCTTCACTGATACTGCTCCTAGGGTAATGGAAACTAAAGAGAAAATAAACAAATGGGACTACATCAAAATAAAAAGCTTCTGCACAGCAAAAGAAACCATCAACAAAATAACAAGAAAAGCCACTGCATGGGAGAACATATTTGCCAATGTTATCACTGATAAAGGTTTAATCTCCAATTTACAGGGAACTCATACAACTTAACAAAAGGAGGATAAACAACCCAATCAAAAAATGGGCAACAAACCTAAATAGATACTTTTCAAAAGAAGACAGAAGAAAGGTCAAGAGACATATGAAAACATGTTCAAAGTCACTAATCATCCAAGAGATGCAAATCAAAATAACAAGGAGGTACCATCTCACACCTGTAAGAATGGCTATTATCAACAAATCAACAAATGGCAAGTGCTGGAGAGGATGCTGAGAAAAAGGAACACTCATGCACTACTGGTGGGAATGCAGACTGGTGCAGCCACTGTAGAGAACAATATGGAGTTTCCTCAAAAAACTAAAAATGGAACTCCCATTTGACCCAGTGATCCCACTTCTAGGAATATATTCCAAGAAACTAGAAACACCAATCAGAAAGGATATATGCATCCCTATGTTCACAGCAGCACAATTCACCATAGCTAAGATTTGGAAACAGCCTAAGTGCCCATCAGTAGATGAGTGGATTAAAAAACTGTGGTACATCTACACCATGGAATACTACACTGGGGCAAAAAAAAAAAGGAATTCTTACCATTTGCAACAGCATGGATGGAACTGAAGAGCATTATGCTAAGTGAAATAAGCTAGTCAAAGAAAGATAAATATCACATGATCTCACTCATTTATGGAATATAATGAACAACATAAACTGATGAACAAAAACAGATCCAGAGACAGAGAAACATCGATCCACCATCAAACCTCAGAGGGAAGGTGGGGGAGGGTGGGAGTAAGGGGGAGAGATCAACCAAAGGACTTATATGCATGCATATAGGCCTAACCAATGGACACAGACAACAGGAGGGTGAGGGCATGAGTAGGGGAGGGGATGGGAAGGGTAATGTGGGGATTAGGACACATATGTAATACCTTAATCAATAAAGAAGTTTTATAAAAAACACAGAAAAAAAAGAAAAAAAGAAACACTAAAATTACCTATGGAATCTAACATTTCAAATATCATAATAAAAAACATAGAATTATATAAGCAGCCTTTCAAAAACTAATGATTGGCAAAAAATTCAAAGGTAAGAAGTAGCAAAGGATACAAAGTATCGACAAAATAATCAAGCTTGAATAATATACAAAACAAATGTGTTTAAAACAGAGAAAGAGAATAAAATAGTTAAAAGGGTTTCTATAGATATAAAACTACTGGGTATGTAATTCCTGTTTCAATCTTAGTTTAGAGAATCTGCTGCCTGCATTAAATCAAAAAGTTTAATAGCCTTAGAACTAGGAAAATATAAAATCCAATGTGAATTAAAGCTCTTACGTAAACCTGGCCTTGGGAGAGCAATAACGTTTTAGTTACTGAGCTCTCAACCACCAAGAGGAGGGTACTTCTACTAATGCATCTTAAGCAAATAAAATGGAAAGGGTTCTCCTTTCCTGAAATCCCAAAACCTCATAGCCTAAAAACACTCTCTCTCTCGCCTGCACCTACCCACTAAATACCTTCTAAATAGACGCTCATTGAGGAAAACCACAAGCTTCAGGAAGAAAGGTGGCATGTGAGCTCAGCATGTGAATGGAAAGTGTAAAAATTACAACAGTAGAGGTCAGGTTGCAAACTATAGAATTATGGCTAACTTAGGCAGAAAAGGAATTTACTAAAAATATTTCAGGTAGCTTATAAAATCAATGAGAAGTCCAGAGGCTTCGGTGGAGGGGGGTGGAGGGGAAGAAAACAAGCAGGAAGCAGGAATCTGAGAACTCAGCCACAGTTACATAAGAGAAATACACTAGGGAAAAATCAAGATGGCGGCATAGGTAAACACCTAAAATTGCTGCCTCGCACAACCATTTCAAAACCATGACGAAAAGAAAAAACGGACACCACCCAGACCCACAGAAAGGCTGGCTGAGTGGAAATTCTACAACTAGAAAGAGACTGAGACTCAGAAGAGGTGCGGAAGTAAAGTGCAGAGGTACGGAGATGCGCGGAAACGGCTCACAGAAAGGGCTGGCAACTGAGGACGCAGTTCTCTTTTTCAATCTGGAGGGAGTCAAAAGCTCCCAACAGCTCTGAACTCCAGTTCCAGGTGAGTTTCTGGGGACCCAGACTCATACGGGGAGAAGTTGGACTGTCTGGCACCAAGAGGAACTCCAGAGCGGCTATTTCTCAGCAGTGCCAAGAAACGCTGAGACCCGGCGCCCCTCAGGGCAGGGCTGAGAATCAGCCATAGCTGTTTGCTCCGCCCTGTTGATTCCCCGAGACCCCACCCCACCCAAGCTGCTCACAGAGGCTGGGTAGCCTCAGGCAGAAGCTAAAATAGCATCTCCTTAGTGATCCAAGAGCCAGTGTACCCAGTGGTCAGAGTGGGACCACCCAGATTACAACTCCTCAGATCCATAAGGGACACACTCAGGGGGCAGACTCAGTGAGCACAAAAGCCCCACTGAAGCAAGTCTTGCCCCATAAGGGTGTCTCCTGCACAGAAATTCTCCCACCATAGACACAGCTGATTCTCATAGCCAAGTGGCCTGGAGGTCAATTCCTCCCAGTGATACCAACAACAATCAAGGCTAAGCTACAACAAGACTGTGCACAAAGCCTAAAAGTGGTGCACGAAGAGTTTCCACCTCAGGTAATTGGGGAGTCTGAGCCACCGGGCCCTATAGGACACCTAGCACAGAAAGCCAATCTATCAACACAGGGAAGCAGCCAAAATGTGGAGACAAAGAAACAGGTCACAAATGACAGAAATGGAGGAAAGCAAACAACTGGATATAGAGTTCAAAACCACGGTAATAAGGTTTTTCAAGAATTTTCTAGAGACCGCCAATAAATTTAGTGAGATCCTCGAGGATATGAAAAAGGACCAGCTAGAAATTAAGCATACACTGACTGAAATAAAGAATAATATACAGAGATCCAACAGCAGACTAGAGGATTGCAAGAATCAAGTCAAAGATTTGAAATACACAGAAGCAAAAAATGCCCAAATGGAAAAGCAAAAAGAAAAAAGAATCCAAAAATATGAAGATAGTATAAGGAGCCTCTGGGACAACTACAACCGTATCAACATTATAGGGGTGCCAGAGGAAGAGAGAGAGCAAGATACTGAAAACCTATTTGAGGAAATAATGACAGAAAACTTCCCCTACCTGGTGAAAGAAATAGACTTCCAAGTCCAGGAAGCGCAGAGAACCCCAAACAAAAGGAACCCAAGGAGGATCACAACAAGACACATCATAATTAAAATGCCAAGGGCAAAAGACAAGGAGAAAATCTTAAAAGCAGCAAGAGAAAAGCAGTCAGTTACCTACAAGGGGACATCCATACGACTGTCAGCTGATTTCTCAACAGAAACTTTGCAGGCCAGAAGGGAGTGGCAAGAAATTTTCAAAGTGATGAATAGCAAGAACCTACAACCAAGATTACTCTACCCAGCAAAGCTATCATTCAGAATTGAAGGTCAGACAGAGAGCTTCACAGACAAGAAAAAGCTAAAAGAGTTCATCACCACCCAACCAGTATTATATGAAATGCTGAAAGACATCCTTTGAGAAGAGGAAGAAGAAGAAAAAGTAAAAATAAAAATTATGAACAACAAATACATATCTATCAATAAGTGAACCTAAAAATCAAGTGAATAAAAAATCTGATGAACAGAATAAACTGGCGAATAGAATAGAATCAGAGGCATAGAAAGGGAGTGGACTGACAATTCTTAGGGGGAAAGGAGTGTTGGGGGTGCGGGAAGAGACTGGACAGAAATCGTAACCTATGGATGAGGACAGTGAGGGCAGAGGGTGGGGTTGGAACTGGGAGGAGGGGAGCTATGGGGGGGAAAAGAAGAACAACTATAATAATATGAACAATAAAGATTAAAAAAAAAAAAGAAATACACTAGTTAGGATGCCATGGCACCTGCCATATGTGTCTCCAGTTCTCCTGCAGCTATATGTCATTACCTCAAGATTCAAAGCCTAATAAAGCATGTTACTGAGTCAATGGGCAAAATTTCAGTAAGGACAGATCATAGTATTAAGTCAATGTTGATTTCCTGATTTTGACAATTGTGCTACGGTTATGTAAGAACTTCCCTTGCTTTGGGGAAATACACACTTTTTTAAGTGTTTAAGGATAAAGTGACATCATATCTACCATTTCCTTTCAAAGATTTTTTAAATCTTTATTTTAAAATATATAGTATGTGCATATGTGAAAAGAGAGATGGGAGGAAAAGGGACAGGTACTTGGCATGTCCAACTTAAGTGATCATCTGAGAGGTTGGGAGGTAGGATTCCAACCAGTCTGTTAGACTCCAAAATATACATCATTGACCATCGTGTGATATATCCCCATTTTAAAAAACACAGGTGGGAGGGGGAAGAAAAAAAGGAAGAAAGACAGACAAAACGCAGAATACGTAGTAGGCCTGAGAGATTATACCCTGGTTGTTTATTTGTCTATGAACTTTTATGAACTACTACCTTGACCATAATTCTCCAAGTCAAATACTAAAGCTTGGGATCACCATGATGCCACCCACCAGAGTGGACACTCATCCTCAAGCTCCAACAGCACCTTCTCCTCTCCCTGCCCACCAGGAAGCCAAGCGGAAAACAGATGAGGTGCAAACCTGAGCCCCGCTCCCCACCAAGTCCATCTGAGAACCACCTACTTTCAGTCTACTTCCACAATGTAAAAATGAAGGGCAAACTAACTCGGCTGCTTTAATTTTCCTTTCAATCCATGGAAAATATGTGCTCGTCAAACAATGTTTTCTGGTCACCTCTTAATTCAATGATTCTCTTGGCTAGGAAGAGAAAAATACTTTGTGAAACATAATAGGAATTGTTCTACAAAATTGTACTGACATATAAAAGAAGCAGCAAGCTCAAACATAATCTGGGAGGTAGGGGAAGAACAGTAAGAGAAAACTGGAAGCCAAACTTTGACTTTTAAAAATACTCATTTTTTACCAACCTTTGCTCCCAGAAAACTCATAACTTCTTTGAAAGAACTTGGAGTTTGTGAATCTGCAACAGGGGTTAAGCCTTCTTCAATAATATAAGACCAGGCCCTAACTGGTTTGGCTCAGTGGATAGAGCGTTGGCCTGCGGACTGAAGGGTCCCAGGCTCGATTCCAGTCAAGGGCGTGACCCTTGGCTGCGGGCACATCCCCAGTGGGAGGTGTGCAGGAGGCAACTGATCAATGTTTCGCTCTCATCGATGTTTCTAACTCTCTATCCCTCTCCCTTCCTCTCTGTAAAAAAATCAATAAAATATATTTTAAAAAATAATAATAAGACTAGGCTCTAATAAGCCCGTATATTAAACAAGGACATGTTATTTTATTATCAGCCTTGTAGCAAAAGGAAAGCATGAGGCTGAAATAGCCTACTCCTCAATATCATTCCAACTACTGGAATGTGAACTTGATATTCACACTCAACAGAACCACAGATTCCAAATCTTTTATTTAAATGAAATTCACACTGCATTAGACTTTGAGAAGGAATACTAGATATTATAAATTTTTCCCAAAATACAGCTGTAATTGTTCTCTTTATACCAAAGATGATCAAAATTTAATCATGGTGACTATTTCACAGAAAACACACCCATTAACAAAATCTCTCAGCATTAGTAACTTCTTACAGCTAATTACAAAAATGAAGGCATCACAGCACTGGTAACCCAATAATATATGGATTTTTAGTAACAGTCCTGTCATCCCAATGATGCTTTGCTTAGATTAATTATATTAAAATGTGTTTACTGCCCTAGCCAGTTTGGCTCAGTGGATAAAGCATCAGCCTGTGGACTGAAGGGTCCCAGGTTCAATTCTGGTCAAGGGCACATGCTCCTATTGTGGGCTCAACCCCCCAGTAGGGGGTGTACAGGAGGCAGCCAACCAATGATTCTCATCATTGATGTTTCTATAGCTCTCTCCTCTCTCTTCCTCTCTGAAATTTATTTTTTTTAAATGTGTTTACTATCCTACAACATACATTTGACTTGGTGTTTAAAAAAAAATAGGGATCAGCTCTGGCTGGTGTAGCTCAGAGGTTGAGCATTGACATATCCAGCAAGTGGTCACCAGTTGGATGCCCCCACAGGTCACATACCTAGATTATGGGCTCAATCCCCAGTTGGGAAGTGCAGGAGGCAGCTGATGGATGTAATGTTTCATACATGTTTCTTTCTCAATCTCTCTCTTTAAAATCAATAAAAACATATTTTATTTAAAAAAAAAGAAATAGGGGTCAGATATATTTATATCAGTACTTAAAAGCAAGAGGACACAAATGTATGACTGTTAGTGTACAACAGGTAACTCTGTCAATGTCCTATGTAGTTTTTCATTTTCATCCTGGGTGCACATACCAATGGCTGGTAGGGAAAACATCCCTCAGAGCAGTGTTCTTTACAAAAATTGTCTTTTTAGCAAGTTAAGGCTGACTGACATCAGGTTGGTCAGATTCTAAAAACATCGTCCTAGCAATATCAGGATAAAGTTAAGCATATCGACTTGTTTTTGTTTTTGTTTTTCAACATCCTCTGACAAAATCCACTCAAAAGTGAAATACCTATAACATATCTATCCAGTGCTCCTTGTTCAGACAAAACCATATTGTTGATTATTTGGTCCAAAAGAAAAAAAAAAGCATAAAGCCTTTACTCTTGGCACCTCAAAACACACACACACACACACCATGCATATGGCTTCTAACAAAAGAAAATGAAACTTCAAAAGGAATGACTCTAATGCCCCAATAAGTTCATCAGTAGCTTCTATAGAATAGAAATAGTTGTGTCAGTATGGTCTTTAATTCTTCCTGGGAACAGTGCCATCTGAATAGAAAACACCATTACAATAACTTAATTTCTGAAAAAGGCTAGAAAATCGTGCGGTTAGGATCAAATGAGCTACCTGACCACCTTAGAGACCAGCTGCCCAGTACAGTGGGAAATAACCACAGGAAAAAGCAGGAACCTAATTCTCCAGGAAACACAGCCTGCTGGTCTCAAATTAAGAGCTTGCCATTTTCCATCCTAGCAGAGACTGTGACTGTTAAGAATGACAAATAACTGGAAACCATAGTCTGCAAATGGTGCATAGCCCAAACCTCCCCCAGACCCACCCTCTGAAAAAATAACCCTTCTCAGCCATTCTCACTCTGACTATGGTGTGGTCCCTGAGTGCCCAAACAAAGAGGTCATTTGAAATATAGGGACAGATGTTGAGAGAGTATAATTCTAAAGACCGAGTAACAAGTCCTTTTGCAAATCAGATAATTTCCAATTCCCTGCTTTCAACAAAATTGAAGAAGAGCCTAATCCAGTTGACAGCTGACAGATCATTGACATTTTTTATAATAATGATTTTGGCATATAATTAGAAAGATATTCAAAGAATGGAATGACACATATAATGAAACTCCAACCATTACCATTTACCAAATTTTCTCAGTGTTTATATCTATAAAAACAAAAATCAGGAAAACAACTGACGCTGAATCCTGTCTCATCCAGGCAATAAGTAATATTCAACTATGATACCTTAGTAAATTCATTAGAATAAATAAGAACATTTACAATAAAATTACCTTTATGTGTAATAATTGCTAATCAAAATAAACTATATATTAATCAATGTACTCAATGCAATATGAAGAAAAAAAGTATACCTAAGGTTATAAAACATGTTTTTAATCAAAACTTGTTACAGGAAGCAGAAGAAGTGATCACTAAAATATTTTTGAGATAAAAAATACAGAGTAGGGCAAAAGTAGGTTTACAGTATGTAAAAGTTTATTTTTATATTATTATCCTATCTAATAAAGCAGAAATATGCTAATTGACCATCACACCCTCACAATATGGCAGCACCAACAGCCAATAGAGGGAATATGCTAATTGACTGTCACACCCTCACAAGATGGTGGCACCCAGTCCCCTTAACCCCGACTCATCCTGCTGGAGTCCCCCAGTCCCCTCAGTCCTTCAGGGGAAGGCAGTTGGGGTTGATCAGGCTGGCAGGGGAGGGCAGTCAGAGGCAATCAGACCAGCAGGGATGAGCAGTTGGGGATGATCATGACAGCAGGGAAGCAATTAGGCATCAATCAGGGGAGCAGGAAGCGGTTAGGGGGCTATCAGGCTGACAGGCAAGTGGTTAGGAGCCAGCAGTCCCAGATTATGAGAGGGATGACCCAGATTAGAGAGGGTGCAGGCTGGGCTGAGAGACAACCTCCCCCTCCCTGTGCATGAATTTCATGCACCAGGCCTCTAGTTTATTAATCATTATTTTCCATTCTCACAAAGATGCAGAATTAAAACACAAGCTAATTATGTGCATATATGCATAACCCATGGACACAGACAATAGTGTGGTGAAGGTCTGGAGAGGTGCGGGGGCAAGATAGAGGAGATCAGTGTGGGGGGGGCAAGGAGACATCTATGATACTTTTAACAATAAAGATAAATTTTTTTTAAACAAAAGTTAAAAAGAATAAGGAATAATGTAAATCTTCTCACTGCTAAAGAGTTTAATGTGATTCTTAAATGAATGATGGTGACTATGAAATCACTAAAGTATTTAGACTCTATCCAGGTACAGCAATGACGTTTAATATGTCTATATATACAATATGCTGGAAATTTTATATTCTGAAACTATCTGAACCATTGACTTAAAATGTTAGATACAAACGTTAAAGTACAGCATCATACATAATTTATCAAAAATAGTTCAGGCAGAATATAAGCAGAAAGTTTTAAGAACCAGTTAGCTGTATCAATAATGAAAATATGGCCCTGACCGGTTTGGCTCAGTGGATAGAGTGTCAGGCCATGGACTGAAAGGTCCCAGGTTCGATTCCAGTTGAGGGCTTGGTTGCAGGCTTGATCCCCAGTAGAGGGTGAAGGCAGCTGATCAATGTTTCTCTCTCATCTGTGTTTCTAACCCTCTATCCCTCTCCCTTCCTCTCTGTAAAAAATCAATAAAAAATATTTTTTTTAAATAATGGAAATATGTAAGTGAAATTATGGTAAGAAAAAGAAACCTCAAAACGGTACATATTAAAAAGGATAAGGATGCCAAAACATTACAGTGACTGAGCAGCAATTTGCAACAGGAGAGTCAATTTCATGGGTTTTGAAGAGCTAATCTTAAAGCAATTTTGGGGGGGATACTTAAACACATTCAGTTTTTAACTAAAAGTGCTTCATTCTTTCTTTAAAAAAAAGAAAGAAAAAAATATAGTCTAGAGGCTGTCATTTAGTTTGAGCTTTTAATGTCTGTCTGACACTATAAAGGTGACTCCTTCCAGCAACAATGAAGGGGCAAGTGCCTTAGAAACCTGCCAGCAACTTTGATGTGACATCTGTCTTCTTCCAGGTTCATAGTAAACCTGAACATCGAAGTCAGAGATTCCTTTTACTGAGTGAAATGATAGCAATAAAAAATGTCAAATGTCAAATCCTCTGGCAAAGGGTTTACACTATTGTTTGCAAAGCAAAAGTTTGGTCAGGAAAAAAATGCTTCGAATTACTACCTTCCTTAATGTAGCTATAAATAGCTACCTTATCTTTTATTAGACATCCTATGTAATAAAAGCCTAATATGCTAAATGTTTGGTCGTCCATTCAACCAATCAAAGCATAATATACTAATGATATGCTAAGGCTGCTCAACCACTCACTATGACATGCACTGACCACCAGGGGACAGAGAGTTGACTGGTCGACCAGTCACCATGACATGCACTGACCACCAGGGGACAGACACTCTGACCGGTAGGTTAGCTTGCTGCTGGGGTCCAGCCGACTGGGACTCAGCAAGATAGGCAAGACACGACCTAGAGCCTTCCTATGGTCCCTCCCCATCTGGCCAGTCTCCTGCATCCCCAATTGTGCACTGGTGGGGTCCCTCCGCCTGGCCTGCACCCTCTTGCAATCTGGGACCCCTCAGGGGAGATCAGAGAGCCAGTTTCAGCCCAAAGCTATGGTGCACACTGACCACTAGGGGGCAGACACTCAATGCAGGAGCTGTCCTCTGGTGGTCAGTGCACTCCCACAGGGGGAGTGATGCTCAGCCAGAAGCTGGGCAGTGCAGTGGCGGGAGGGGGTCTAAGCCATCAGTCAGACATCCTCCAAGGACTCCCGGACTGGGAGAGGGCGCAGGCCAGGCTGAGGGACCACCCCCGCCTGAGTGCACATATTTTGTGCAATGGACCTCTAGTTAAAACATGATCCCTGTAGACAAGGAGTCTCTACTTTGTTCTCAGTAAAGTGGTGATTGATTCACAAAAATTAAGAGATAAAAATGTAGTGGAGTCCAGGGCAACTCAGTGTAAATCCTAGCTCTGCCACCAGCTATGACAGTACGCAAGTCTGTTAATCATCAATTGAAGATGTTACATATATACATATACATAAAGTTGTATTAGTTACTTTAAACTGCTTTAAAAATAAAGTTATTATAGTTATATAAATATGTAATGTTGTTATAAAGGTAACATGTGCACACTAAATTGGCCCGAGTTTCCCTCATTCCCTGATAAGCTGGCATTAAGTATTTTTTCATACCTCACTCATATTTTACTTCTTACCTACCTTGACCTTAACAAGGTTAAGTATGTTACAGTTGAAATCTTTTTCGCACTCTGTATTTCTGGTAATATTTTATTGATTTTTTACAGAGGGGAAGGGAGAGGGATAGAGTTAACAACACAGATGAGAGAGAAACATTGATCAGCTGCCTCCTGCACACCCCCTACTGGGGATGTGCCCGCAACCAAGGCACATGGCCTTGACCGGAATCAAACCTGGGACCCTTTAGTCCACAGGCCAACGCTCTATCCACTAAGCCAAACCAGCCAGGGTCCCACTCTGTATTTCTGTATATACTATCTTCAGGGACGTCTTACCTACTGTGCCCTGAAAATATAGCAAATAATTCAGTTATAGAAAATTGTGCCTCAATATAAAAAAAATTTTTTTTTTTACCTATGCACTTGAGAATTCAGAACATAAAGGCAGCTTTGTGCTATAAATGTTAAAATAACAGCAAAACAGCTCACAAAAAGCCAGTAATCTAACCCCTTTAGCTGGGATATCAGTAGAGTAGCAGTTTGTCCATATCATTCCCTGCTGTGATCTCTAAGAACTTTCCTTATGAATGTGTTACAATGACAGATCGATCACATCGCTATTAAAATTCAGGCCCGATTGCTGAAACACTGATTGAAAATGCAAAAAGACAAAGGCAAGTGGCCTAATTCCTACATATCCTATGTAATAAAAGGGTAATATGCAAATTGACCCTAACTGCAGAACCACTGGGAATGACTGGTCACTATGACACACACTGACCACCAGGGAGCAGACGCTCAATGCAGGAGCTGTCCCTGGTGGTCAGTGAGCTCCCACAGGGGGAGCTCTGCTCAGCCACAAGCCAGGCTGCTAGCTGCCAGCACAGCAGTGGTGGCGGGAGCCTCGCCCACCTCCTCAGCAGTGTTAACGATGTCCAACTGCAGCTTAGGCCTGCTCCCTGCTGGCAAGTGGACATCCCCGAGGGCTCCAGGGCTGCCAGAGGGATGTCTGACTGCTAGCTTAGGCCTGATCACCCAGGGAGTGGGCCTAAGCCAGCATGTGGACATCCCCCGAGGGTTCCCAGACGGTAAGAGAGCACAGGACGGGCTGAGGGACCCCCCCCC
>PVJC01039892.1:0-16035 GCA_004026665.1 Murina feae | reverse complement strand
TGCAAGCTCGAGGATAGAGCAATAGAACTTACCCAATTTAAACTACATAGAGAAAATAGATTAAAATAAAATGAACAGAGCCTTAGGGACCTGAAGGACACAACAAAAGATCCAACATTCATATCATCAGTGTTTAGAAAGGAGGGGAGAAAGAGAGTGAGTTTAAAAGAATATTTGAAGAAATAATGACTGAAAACTTCCCAGATTTTGCAGAAGATATAATTCAGAAGATATAATGCAGAAGATACAAATTCAGGAAGCTGAGCAAATACCAAATGGGATCACTGCAAAAAAAAAAAAGTCTCCAAGACAAATCATAATTAAACTTTTAAGAACTAAAGACAAAGGAAATATTTTGAAAGCAGCCAGAGAGAAATGCCACATTACCTATTGGAGAACACCAACTCAAATAGCAAATTTATCATTTGGGTGTAAGGAAAGTAGGTGCTATTATATATAATTCATGGAAATATATATAATCTAATATAATAAAAGAGTAATATGGAAATTGACCATTACCCGAGACACCTAAGCCACCCCCACCAGCCAAGCCACGCCTCCCAGCCAACGAGAGCAACTGTATGCAAATTAGCCCAGCCAAGATGAAGGCCGGCAGCCAAGAGCTAGAGCAAACCAGAGGCTTCTGTTGAAACTGTCTGCCTAGGCTGGCTGAGCCTCTGCTCACAGCCACGCCCACCAGCCAAGCCATGCCTCCCAGCCAATGAGAGTGGCTGTATGCAAATTAACGCAGCCAAGATGGAAGCCAGCAGCCATGGAGCTAGAGCAAACCAGAGGCTTCTGTTGCAACTGCCTGCCTAGGCTGGCTGAGCCTCTGCTCACAGCCACGCCCACCAGCCAAGCCATGCCTCCCAGCCAATCAGAGCGGCTGTATGCAAATTAACCCAGCCAAGATGGAGGCTGGCAGGGCGGCTCTGCACTAGGAGCCTCCGCGGCTGGCATAGCTGTGCCAGGTGTGTCAGCTCAGTGGGGGGAGGGTCCGGCCTGGGGCCTCCTTGGGGCATCCAGGAGCGCCCATCTCGGGTCCACTGCCTGGCTCTGCCCTCCAGGGGCCTCCACCAGGCGTGTGGGAGAGTGGGTCCTCCACGGGGCTTGCAGAAGCAGCCATCCTGGGTCCGCTGCCCGGCTCCACCCTGGATGTGTTTGTTCAGCAGCAGGGTCCCACTGAGGGATCCTGCACCAGCATCCGCCCCTGGCTCGCCACCCAGCTCTGCACCAGGTGTGTCCCCTCAGCAGTGGGGGCCCACCAGGCATGTGTGATCGTGGGCCCTCCGGTGGGAAACGTCCAGGCTTGCACTCACCAGCCTTCCCACCCCCCAGTGCATGAACCCTGAAGGGGCTGTGGGCAGCCTGAAAATGGCCCTCAGCCCCTCACCCAGGCTAGCCAGGCATGCCAGCAGGTGGACATCTCCCCCAAGGTGTCCCAGACTGCAAGAGGGCACAGGCCGGGCTGAGGGACCCCCACCCCCCGAGTGCACAAATTTTTGTGTACCGGGCCCCTAGTATTTTATATAATACTAGAGGCCCGATGCACAAAAATTTGTGCAAGAGTAGGCCTTCCTTCCCCCATCTGCTGGCACCAGCTTCACTCTGGCACCCAGGACCCGGGCTTCCCTCGCAACCCCGGCTTCATCCGGAAGGATGTCCAGTCTAATTAGCAATACCAGTATTATGCTTTTATTATTTTAAATTTGACCAACATGTGAGGGAAGGTTTATAGAAATAATCAAATTTTAACATGTTGCCTGACTGGTTTGGCTCAGTGGATAGAGCGTTGGCCTGCAGACTCAAGGGTCCCGGGTTCGATTCCAGTCAAGGGCATGTACCTTGGTTGTGGGCACATCCCCAGTGGGGGGTGTGCAGGAGGCAACTGATCGATATTTCTCTCTCATCGATGTTTCTAACTCTCTATCACTCTCCCTTCCTCTCTGTAAAAAGTCAATAAAATATATTAAAAAAAAAAAGAAATACCATGTGTGAAGCACTTTTCTAAGCTCCGATATAGCAGTGAACAAAACAAATAAAAATACCTTTAAAAAAATTTTTAACATGTTCATTAACTTTGGCTTCTCAATTTAAATTATAGCAAGCCATTTGTCAGAAATACACTTTTGGGTTTCTTTTTTTTTTTTTAATATATTTTATTGATTTTTTTATAGAGAGGAAGGGAGAGGAGATAAAGAGCTAGAAACATTGAGAGAGAAACATCGATCAGCTGCCTCCTGCATACACCCCACTGGGGATGTGCCTGCAACCAAGGTACATGCCCTTGACTAGAAGTGAACCTTGGACCCTTCAGTCCGCAGGCCAATGATCTATCCACTGAGCCAAACCAGTCAGGCAGCAGTACTCTTAATTAGAGCAGTACTCTAAATAGCTGGGCTGTGCCCCAATAATGGGGAATTTTTAAAATAAAAACTAACACAAAATAATGCTTCACAAGAAAAAGATAAAAAAAACACTCCATAGAGCAAAGACATTACTTAGCTAATTACGGGTCTCACTTTCATGTTGAGCCATAGCCAGTTTTGCTCAGTGGGTAGAGCGTCAGCCCATGGACTAAAGGATCCCGGGTTCGATTCCAGTCAAGGGCACATGCTGGAGTTGTGAGCTCAGTCCCCAGTAGGGGGCATGCAGGAAGTAGCCAATCAATGATCCTCTTGCATCATTGATGTTTCTATCTCTCTCTCCCTCTCTCTTCCTCTCTGAAATCAATAAAAACATATTTTAAAAATAAAATGTGTTGAGGCCCAACTGGTGTGGCTCACTGGTTGAGTGTCAGCCTCTGAACCAGGAGGTCATGGTTCAGTTCTTGGTCAGGCACATGCTTGGGTTACGGGCTCAATCCCCAGTAGGGGACATGCAGAAGGCAGTTGAGTAATGATTCTCTCTCATCACTGATGTTTCTATCTCTCCCTCTCCTTTCCTCTCTCTAAAAATCAATAAAAACATATTTAAAAATAAAATGTGTTGAGGATAGTTAAAAAGTTTCATGGTGAAATAATTAATTACTTTGAATACTTAAAAATTCCAAATACAATTAAATGTGAATTCAAGATACAATAAAACAAAAGTAACATTTAATTCACTGTTCTGATTATCAGTGTAGTTATTTCTATGGTTTATTTAGTTGAATAAAATTTATATAGAATTTCAAAAGTACAAAATGTGTATACATTAATGAAATATTTATTTTTAATTTTAGAATATATTTTTTACACATTTTTTAGGACCCAGCCTGATGCTTTTCTTTCCATGAATTTTTTGTTAACCATTCAGTTCAAAGTTACCACCATTTACTTTGAACTGTAATACCATTTTTCTGTACTCTTATCTCATTATCTAAACTAATAAAAGCGAAATAGTAAAATTAACCGTTTCTTCGGGACGGGTAAGCCACGCCCACCAGCCAATCAGAGTGGCTGTATGCAAATTAGCCCAGCCAAGATGGCGGCAGCGGACACCCGGAGGCAAGCCTCCGGGTGTCCGCTGCCCCCATCTGTTGCCTTCCTGCAGGCCACACGGGTGGGGGGGCCAGAGGAGCAATCGTCCGCAGCCCCACACCTCCAGGCAGAAAGCAGCCTGGAAGTAGATCTGTGATCGCGGGGGCACCGGCACACACGCTTCCGTGAGTGCCCGTGCCCCCGTGATCGATTTCAGGCTGCAGGGCAGCCCAGGCCCCCAGGCTGCCCTGCAGCTGGAAGTAGATCCGTGATCGCGGGGGCTCAGGCACAGAGGCATGTGTGCCTGTGCTCCCACAATCGATTTCAGGATGCAGGGCAGCCAGGGCCTGGCAGAGCAAGCCAGCCCAGGCCCCCAGGCTGTCCTGCAGCCTGGAAGTAGATCTAGGATGGGGTGGGGGCACGGGCACTCAGGGAGGGATAGCCTCCCTGAGTGCCCGTGCCCGCCCCCATGGATTCCAGGCGGCTGGGCAGCCTGGGGGGGGGGGGGGGGGGGAGGCGGAGGATCCGAGCCAGCTCCGCCCCTGAGGCTGAGGCCTGGAAATGGGTGGGGGGCACACAGCACACAGGGAGGTGTGCCCTCCGTGTGTGCTGTGTGCCCCAATGGATTCCAGGGTCCCAAACTGTGAGAGAGCACAGGCAGGGATTAAGTACCCCACCAACCCCTGCCAAGTGCACAAATTTTTGTGCACCGGGCCCCTAGTTTTCCATAATATTGATAGTAATACTGTTACTTGTTACACTTTAAAATATGCACCACACATTGCTTTATGTGCTTTGCATGTATTAACAAATTTAATTTTAACCTTAGCCCTTAATAAAGTAGTTGCTATTATCCCATTTATAGTGAAGAAACTAAAAAGTTCAGATGTTAAATGACTTGCTCAAAGTCACACATTTAGGGTTAAAGTTTAGATTTCAAACTCATATTTGCAACAAAGCTTTGTCACTGTACTAGAGTGACAAAGGTAAATGAAAGAAATGCGATATATGTTTAAAAGAAATTTTGACATAAAGGAAAAGAAATCATCAATAAATTAATGCAATCCTCTAATTGTAGATTTTGAAATCATTACAAATTTAGTTTTATGCTAATTATAGTCAGTAATGAATACTATTAAATATAGCTAAGCTAATGAAAAATATAGAAAAAGTTAAAATTCACATTATCTGCTACATTAACACAAAAATTTTAAAGTGATAATTATACCATTTGTTTTATCATTTATATCATGTCCAAATTAATGAATAGTAATATTTAATACAATTAAGTCATTTAGATATTATTAGATAGACCTTGATTTTAAAATAGAGGAAGTTTATCTTAAATGTTGATTTTCTGTGTAACAAATATGTAATTTTACTTTCCTTTTCTTTTCTAGAATTCTGGAGGTGGAAGTGGAGTTGATTTTTCCGTGCTAAATGAGGCTCGTAATATGGTGTCAGATCTTCTGATTGATCCAACCCTTCCCCCTCAAGTCATTTCTTCCCTACGGAGCATCAGTAGCTTGATGGGTGCTTTCTCAGGTTCCTGCAGACCAAAGATTAATCCTCTCACACCGTTCCCTGGATTTTACCCTTGTTCAGAAATAGAGGACACAGCGGAGAGAGGAGACCGAAAACTTCACAAGGTCAAAACACAGTAATCAGCCAGCCCCATTTATCACATTTGATTATATTTTCAAATTAAAACTGCTCTTTAAAATCTTATCTAAACTGGAATTTCTTTTTCAAGAATCAGTTTCTTTTCCAGTCTTTAAAAATAGTTATAATCTAAAATAATTTGAGACAAGTATTCCGTTTTTATTCCCAATAGTATTGCTGGAATTAGCAGTTACAACTGCAGCAGTAACAACTATTTATTGCTACTGTTGTGGTTTTTAAGTACTAGAGCAAAAAAGCAATCCAGACTTGTACAACATACTAGTAGTGTAGTCATGTCAGTAATCTAATTTATTCTGTAGAATCCAGGGATTGTTCTTGTTGAACCAAGAAGAAATGATCATTATAATGTTCATTTTATGCATTATGTAGCATTATGTACTTTAAATTGATTTTTACATTTTTTAAAACCATTCCCCCACTTCTTTACCCACTAGAAATTGCTACAGCCCAATAGGCATTGACTTTTTCATCATCAGAAATGGGATTAATTTAATTTTCTAAAAAGGCATACATTGTGCTTATCCAGAGTGCTTTTAATTGTTTTGGCTATCAGTATCTTTATCAATTGCTAAAAACATAAAACTAAAAATGGAAACATTTTGGACATTGTTCTCATTTAACTACTTTGTTCTTCAGGTAAAGAAACTAACCAAGAGAAGATAAAATTTAAATCAGTTTGTTTTTGTTTACTGATCATAGTGTATATAGAGCTTAGAAAAAGTTAAATATAGTTTGTGGAGGGATTTTGATTATCAGTTAATTTCATTTTGTTCTCAGTATTAGGGTAAAGAAATGTTGAAAAACTAAGCAAGCCTCATTAGGGCAAATGTTTGATAATTATTGATCACAGAGCTAGATCATAGGTATTCATGTGATGCTTTTATTTGTTTGTTTTTAGAGAGGGAGGGAGAGAGAGAAACATTGCGGTGAGAGAGATACATCCATTGGTTGCCTCTTGCACCTGCCCCAACTGGGGATCAAACCTGAAACTAGGCATGTTCCCTGATCTGGAATCGAATCTGCAACCTTCCAGTGCATGGGACAATGCTCCACCGTGTTGAGCCATACCAACCAGGGCTGTGATGCTTTTACTTTTTTAAAGTCTATACAGTATCACCTACAATAGTCAAAACCCAACTATACCAGTGATACTTGGAGGTTAATCATGGGATAGCAACAAATTCATCAGTAAAAGAGCTAATATAATCTTGTGTTAGTTTTCACTTGATCGGTTGCTCCTTCTTTGTATTTCCCATTGACATTTGATGTTTTTAAAAACTATTTTTTAAAATTACTAAACGTCTTAATCATAAAATCATAATTGATAGCATTATTGTTACTATGTTTACTGTGTAGAAAAGTGTACTGGTACATTTTTGAAACATTTAAGCAATAATATTAAAGAGCATGCCTAAATGCCTCATTTCTTGAACATTTCTAGTTAATCGGGCTTATTTTGGGTACTGGAATCTATCGGTAAAAATAAGTTAGCTAAGAATCAGGATGTAACCCTTATTTTTTGTAGTGTTCTTGAAACTTCTTGTTTGAATTTTATATCTAATTTGTCTCTGCTTTTGGAAAAGAAGCAGCCTAGTGTTACTTAAGAATAGCAGTATTTATGAAAAAATAACTAGTAAGGAAAAGGGAGTTGGAATAGATACTTTAATATAAATGTCTCATATACTGTGCTAAGAAACAAGACAGATTATATGAACCTAAATTTCTAACTAACCACCAACCTTTACTAAATCAACATCCTCGGGAAAACTGTAAGAGATATTTATCTCTCTGAGATGGTTTCAGTGTCTTCTGATAGAGGAAATTCGTAAGAAAGAAACTTTTACTTATATCTCAGTAAAACACCTATTCACAGTGGTAAAAAATAGAACATTTTCAAAATTAAGGTAAAACTATATTAAGGCTAAAGGTGTTCTGGATTTAGTCATTTGTTCAAAAAGCAGCTCAGAATCCTGCAGTTTTTCCAGATTAACCTCTATGGACATTAGCCCTGTACTGAAAATATGAAAGGTTCAGGACAATCCCTGATCTTAATTTTGTCCTCTGAAGTTGTTTCGTAGGGTAAATCTTTCATATCTACTTTTTAAATTACCAACTGTTTATTTCTCATGATACTAGGAATAAAGTGTGTAAAAAGTATCTAGTTAAATTATAGGGAGTTCAGATATCATTTTTTTAGTACTAGAATGATAAATAGAACAGTATAGAATGTGAAGTTTGGAGTAAAATTGACATACTTTCAGAATAAAATGTTCTGTTTCTCCAGTACATATTAAAATATACTTTGTATTGATTTTTATGTGACGTCTTTAATACATATAGATACTATAGGGTGACGATTTTAACCACTGCTCAACTATCCAACAGGGACTACACAGCAGGAATAGTTTACCAACTCCACAGCTGAGGAGGAGCTCAGGAACTTCAAGTCTGCCCCCTGTTGAACCTCCTTCTTCAAGGTGGGAACGCAATAATGGCAAAAGGCCTCACCAAGAAGTTGGCATTTCAAGGTAAAATCCCCGGAGCCTGTTAAAGAAATCTGAATCGGATACATTCCCTTTGTTTCTGTGAATGAAGTTTGAAATAGTTCTAAAAGCGGAAAGGAACAGTCGACATACTTGTTTAAGTATAGGACAGCATACCTAATGTGACATAATAGAGAAAGTGATTCTTAAAAAGAAGGATCTGTCTTATCCCCAAACTTAGGTTAAGTTGGGACCTGAAAGGCAGTAGGATCCATTTAGGACAGGTACTGGGAAAGCATGTAAGTTGGTAGAGGTGGCTGCTTCAGCAACAGTCACCAGGTCCAGTGCATGATACCCAAAGTAGGGCAGCAGTTACTGACTTGTGAGAGGAGGAGCACATTCTCAGATGTTAAGTATCTTTGAAAGGCACCAGAAACTAGGAAATTGAGACAATGCCAGGAGACGAAATCTGAATGTAAATATATCCATTTACACTGATCACAAAAGATTCAGTGCTTTGTCTTAAAAGCCGGGAAAGATAGTGATCTCTTGTGATCTGGAAAGATAAGCTTCTATTTAGTCAGTCACCTGGTTATATTAATAAAATTGGTATTAGTGTAAATTTTCTGTTAAACCACCGTTCTTACTGGCATGTTTTACTCTTAGCTTGAGCTAGGTAGTTACATATTTAAAACACTAGGTGGCAGAATTGGATCATAGCTATTTGATAAAATTGGTTAGTATTTATATGTGAATTATGACAAAATAATGACAATTTTCCAGATTATTTTGTGATTTATTAATTTGAATTTTCTATAATATATTGAAATAGATGGACTCCTTGTTTATTGAAAAGTATTGTGTGAAATGGTATATAAAACAGGAATGGACTGAGGTATGAATACAGTACAGGAAAATGAGCTTTGGTCCAAAGCTTGCTCAGAGCCTGAACATGATAACTTTTGTTTGTTTTTTACCCTAATGGAATCAGGATATGGGGAAGTAAATGATGTTAAAAATGAAAATATGGCCCTAGCCGGTTTGGCTCAGTGGATAGAGCATCAGCCTATGGACTCCAGTCTGGGTTTGATTCCAGTCACGGGCATGTGCCTTGGTTGCGGGCACATTCCCAGTGGGAGATGTGCAGGAGGCAGCTGATTGATGTTTCTCTCTCATCGATGTTTCTAGCTCTCTGTCCCTCTCCCTCTCTGTGAAAAATTAATGAAATATATTTTTAAAAATTTAAAAACAAAACTGAAAATATGAAAGATACTTCTTAACCATGGGAAACATCATCCTGAGATTATTGGATTTAAGAAAGAATGATGAAAATGATTCAGTTTTTTATTTTCCATCACATTGATGTAACAGCAATACATTTGCAATTAGATAATGATGGATATTAAAATAGAAACACAGTCCAAAGAAAACTATCTTTAACTCTGAAAAGTGTTCATATATAGGTATAAGTACACAGATTTGATATACTTAACTCTCATAAAGGATTTTAGGAATTTGGAGAATAAAGTAATTGGTGGATTATGGAACATCTACTTTAAAGAGATAAGGTTAGAAGTCATTTTTTTAGTGTGGAGAAGCTGGAGCTTACTTTGAACATAGGATGAGATGGGAAGATATGAAGCATCTATAGCCTAGATCAGGGCTGTCCAGTAGAAATTTTTGTGATGATGGGAATGATTTACTAGTACATCTCACCAGTATGTA
Source organism: Murina feae (assembly GCA_004026665.1). NCBI lineage: Eukaryota > Metazoa > Chordata > Mammalia > Chiroptera > Vespertilionidae > Murina > Murina feae. The sequence goes on along the minus strand of PVJC01039892.1, from coordinate 6,683 downwards.
GTTCCCAGCTATTGAGCACGTGAAATGTATCTACGGTAGTATGACTGAGCAACTGACTTTAAATTTGAATTTAATTAAAATGTAGTGCTATATGTGACTACCATATAGGCATATAAGCAGTCTTATTAAACAGCAAAGCTATTATCTTTAAAGTATGGTGATATTTTGTTTAGCACAAAAGTAATAGACTTGTGACTCTGGAATCATGAGACATCCATCCTGACTTTAGTAGAATGCTCGAAAGCTGAGATCACATATTCTAGATTTGTGAGTCTTGATTTGAATGCAGCTTTGGATTCTGATCATAGCCTCTCTGTGATCTTCAATGACCCTGACTCTGCTTTCAACATTGTTTCATTATTGAACCTCTTATTCCCTGAAAATGTCTGAAACCAAATTTCTCAGCCCCCCAGCTGCTTTCTTGTGACTGTCATTCTGGTCTTATTTCCTGGCACAAAGCTTCCCTCTAGTGGTTGCTTATAAAACTGACTTAAGTAGAAAAGGGTGTTTACCTTTGCATCCTGTTTCCTTATTCTGCAGGTATCAGTTGTCAACTCTATCTTTCATTCTCTTTTTCCCCCTCTATTGCTTATTCTCCTGTCTCACTTTGTCTGCACCACTTCATGCTTTCATCACTCCTTACTTGGGCTATTTAGTTATCCTCCTAATTGGTCTTCCCATTTCTAATATCCTTAACTACCCGATCCATCTTCTAACCTTCAACCAGAAATCTTCCTTAAATAAAACTTTGATTATATGTTTTCTAGTCATTAAATTTTTGGACCAATGCCTATAGAATTGTACTCAAATTCCTAGCCTGGGATTCAAAACCCTGTTATTCCCTTAGGACAAAGATGATCCCTTCCTTGGAAAAGTTAAATGGACTAAAAGAATAAGAGAGATAACTAGTCTTGTAATGAATGAGAACAGAAAAATGATTTGGGAAGTTGGCTAGGTAAAAACAATGTGTAACTTGTGTTAGACTTTCCTTGAAGTTTTCTGATAATTTTAACTCCATTTGAAATTTAAGCTGCATTATAATTTCCACCCTACCCTATTTGTGTACAGAGTAATATTTAAATTTTCCTTTTCTTCATGCCTTGCCTGGAGATAAAAAAGTAAAGTATTCTAAACCTTATCATAGCTATGGTAAGAGGAATCTTAGGGAAGAAAACTATAAGGAAGAGAGTTATTCCTCCTTGAATACCACTTAAGGATTTGGTCATCTCTTAAAAGGACTTGAGATTTTACTTAATTAAAAGGGCCATTGCTTGACAACATAAAACACCTCAAATATCATCTTTCTCTAACTGAAACGCAGTCAAGCTTCACTTGTCCTCTTCTGTGTGCCCCCCTTACTGTGCCCTTTACTCTCATTTCTGTACATCTTTAAAAACTGAGCTCATCCTATATAATAAAAGCCTCAGTGGTGTGAGGCCCTCATGTGATGCCATCACAAGATGGCCACCCTCACAAGATGGCTACACAAGATGGCCAGCAGGGGAGGGCAGTTGGGGGCCATCTGGCTGAAGGGGGGGCAGCTGGGGGTGAGATCAGGCCAGCAGGGGAAGTCTGTCGGACCCCCCCGACAAGGGTTCCCAGATTGGAAAGGGTGCAGGCCGGCCTGAGGGACACCCTCCCTCCCGTGCATGAATTTTGTGCACCAAGCCTCTAGTCTACTATAAGGAGCTTCTTCATCAAAACCTCAGCTCTTAGCTTTCTCTAAGTCTGCAGTCAAATATTCAGGGCCAAATTGTGACCAGTCTAGAACAGGTACCAAAGGCATTGTGAACATTGCTTTAGCAACCTCTTTCACTGCTCCTTCAGCCAGATTTCCTTTAGCCACTTCAGTGTCTTCTTTCTGATGCCAGAGAAGTGCATAGCTGCTACCTATAAAGGACAGCTTCTCATAATTTTAAAATTTATGTGGCATGCTTAATTTTCTCCTTATTGGAGGTTAATCATCCTTTTTCTTTCCAGACTGAACAGTGTGCATGCAAAATTAGGAGAGCATACCTCCAGTCGGTATACACATTCATTCTCTTTTGGATGAAAATTCTAATGCCTGCATCAGTGCAATCAGTTCAGTTTTCTGAGCAGAGGTTCCCAGCGGTGACCTCTTTTGGTATTGGAAGTAACCTGTTTCTTTAGTCCATCTAACTGCTTCCATCTGCATTTAGAGTCCAGTCTGCCTCTTCCAGTGGCAGGTCCTATAAATCCATTCTGCCAGAATAAACTTCAACAATTATTTTAGAATGGTCATGCATTAGCGTGGCTGAGTCAAGTCAGGAGAAAGTAGGCAGGAGTTAACTTACAGTTTTGAGGGAGATGTTGGTATTCTTGAGAAGAATTGTTTGGTACCTGCCCATTCTTCTAGCAGTGAGCCACAAATTCCCTTTTTTCTCTAGCAATTCATCACTTGGTGGGATACGTAAATGGAGATAGACTCTTCCACGGAAAATTTTTCCGCTTTCTATAAAAGCTCCCAGGTGGCTGCCACAGCTCTCAAGCAGGCTGGACACCCTAGGACAGTGTGATCTAGTTTCTTTGACAAGTGTGCCATGGATTGTGGAATGTCTGTCAATAAGCATTTGGGTGAGGACTCCTAGGGCAACGCCCTGCCTTTCATGAACATATTGAACATTTGATTGAAAGGGCTTTAATAGGTCTGGAAGCCTCAAGGCTGGTGCAGAAGCCAGGTGTGCCTTCAGGGACTCAAAAGCCTGAATGCAATCCTTCGTCCATTCTAAAGGGCAATCTTCTGGTCCTTTCTGATATTCATACAGTGGTTTAGCTTTGAGCCCAAAGTTCGAAATCCAAATGTGGTAGTAGCCCACCATTCCCAGGAATTCTGTTTCCTGTCAGTCTTTTTTTTTTTTAATCCTCACTTGAGGATATTTTTCCCATTGATTTCTAGAGAGTGTAAGGGAGGGAGGAAGTGGGTGGCAGAGAGACAGACACATCGATTGGTTCCTCCTGCATGGACCCAAGACAGGGAACCCACAACTGAGTTAACCTGAAAAACTTGCCCTTGATGGGGAATCGAAACTGACCCTTCGGTCCACCAGGCCAACTCTCTAACCATTTACCTAAACTGGTCAGTCATTTTAATAAGATAATCCCTTTAAGAAGGACTTGAGTTTTTCCAGTTTAAAGATCTGATGTAGAAAATGTAGTTATGGGTCCAATAATATCCAGCGAGCTGGGCCTCTGGCCCTACTCCCACTGGAAGTCTTCACAAAGGGTATTGTCCTAGCCCAGTAGGAACTTGTCCTTCACTAAATTTGGTTCACTGGCAGGTTCTAGACAGAGAGACCAGTTCAGGCTCACCTCCTCCTGCAAGGAGGAAGATCCCCCAGGGCTGGAGGGGTCATGGGGCCATGCTAGCAGTAGCCATAACATCCAGATCGTCCTGGTCCCCGTCTCCTGAACTTCTGCTGTCTGCCACAGGCAAATTCCCTTTTCTCTGGACTATTAATCAATTTCCTTTTAATCCTGCATCTTTATTATGCAAAGTCATAAAATCTTGAGCATAATTGCAGTATAGTAATTTAAAGACCCATTCTCCAGAGTCCAGATTATACATAAGCCAAGTATTATTACAATAAAAAATCATTTTCTTTTTAGTCATAGTTTTATAGGCATAAGTCAGCAAAACTTGCCCCAAAGGGCTGGTTCCCACATGAAGGTTCCCCTCCCCGCATTCTACCAGACAGAGCTCTGTAATATCATACAAACCAAACCAGAAGACATCTTAATTCCTGACTACCAATCTAAATCGTAACCGGGGCCTACAATCCTGAACCAGAGGGTCCCGAAGCCGTCCCACCATTTGCCAGGATAGTCATAGCCTTCTTCCCAAGTCTCTCCCACTAGACATGTAGGCAAGGGATATTTAAATACAAAGAATGGCTCTGCACTTACAGGGAGATAAATTTATTGGGTGGTATCATTTGCATGTTGTCTCTTTTTGTAAAACTGTCAACAAATTATTACTATTGGTTTGAGAAAAAAAATATTACAGAAACTAAGGCTAGATGTTACCTTAGAAGTCCTTAAGTCCAAATCTCTTAATTTTACAAATGGAGACAAACACGCAGAGATGGGATTATTCTTTGGAAAAAACATACACTTTAGAATCAAAGAAACTGGAAATTGTATTTTAGCCAAGTGAACGGGACGTAGTTTATTGAAGCTTTAGTTTCCTTATCTGTAAAATAGGAGACTCACAGAGATAAAGTATGTAAAGTACCTAAAACAATGGATGATATATGATCAATACACAAAATGGCAATTATAAGATTTGTTATTAATAAAAAGTTTTAATGAATTGGTTGCCAACTGGTTTTATATGTCTTCTCTTTCTAATACAGAATTTTTTTTCCTCTCATCAGGATATAGAACAAACTAGATTTTTAGAAAAAGGCCCAAAGAGAGCTTTAAAGCAGGAGTTGGCAAAAGAAGAGTCCATTCACCCAAAATTGGGGAGCAGAAAAGATATATTCTCTACAAAAGTGAGAATAGGAACCTAAGGAGATCATTCATGTATTCCACAATCACCTGTTGAACACCTGTTATCTGTGCTATAGCCTCTGTGAATGTAGAGATGTTTTATAGCCACTAAAGGAATTCATAAATTAGTGAGGCAAAAGAATCCATACGTAGTGAAATGACAAACTGTGGGTAAATGTTGTAACAGAGACATGAACAAAAACCTTTTGGTCATAGAAAAATAGATTTTTTTGAGTAATGGGGTGTGGAAGTGGAGAAAAGATGAAGGAATTGGGGAAGAGCTTGAGAACCTAGCCTATACTGATAAATATTGAGTGAAAAGTAGAGAATCTAGGTTTGTCCTTGAGCCTCTGGCAAAGTGTCCTCATTGGGAGATGGTGAACAGAAGAAAACAGATTAGTGAATGTCTAAGACAGGAAGGTAATATTTGTGTTGTACTTGCTAGCCACATGGCACTAGGTCAGAACCTTCAAATATATAATTTTAACTTCATGTATTTCATTGGTATGATTGCCTGCCTATAGTTAATTTCTTCGTAAGAGTCATAACACCTATAATAAATACTTCAGTTATAAGAAATGACTGACTTACACATGATCTCACTCATCTGTGGAATATAATGAACAACATAAATTCATGAACAAAAACAGATCCAGAGACTGAGAAGCACTGATCAGATGCTCAAACCTCAGAAGGAAGGTAGGGGAGGGTGAGGGTGAGGGGAAGAGATCAGCCAGAGGACTTGTATGCATGCATATAAAACTAACCAATGGACACAGACACCAGGGGGTGAGGGTATGAGTACAGGGAAGGAGGGGGTAATGGTGGGGGGGAATAAAGACATATATGTAATACCTTAATCAATAAAAATAAAAAAAGAGAAATGACTGACTTAATGGATAATCAGTATCTGTGGAGAGAATAGAAAATACTGAAAACAACATTAGCATTTCCTTTAAGAACTTATTAGAAATGCTGTTTATCTGGTCCTAACCTTGGTTTATAGAAGCAGAAATGCTGGGGGTGGGACTAGCAAGCTGTGTTGGAAGAAGCAATCCAGATGATACCAATAACCCAGCTATATGTAAGGGCTTAGCAATGTAACCCATTTTTGTAAATAAAATTATATTGAAACACAGTCATACTTATTTATTACTGTCTATGGCAGCTTTTATGCTACAATGGCAAAGTTGAGTAGTTGCAACAGAGATCTTTGGCCTGCAAAGTCATTATTTGCTAATTGAAGACCATGAATAAAAATGAGGAAATTTCCCGGTTTTAAAATTATTAACCTATTGTCTTTCCCTTTTAGTCAAGGATTCTACTTAAACGGGCCTTTTAGTTCAAACCCACTGACAATCCCGAAGCAAAGGTCAGCATCTCTATCACTATCTCACCATATAGGTCTAAGAAGAGCTGGTAAGTGTTCTCTTTTTTTTTTATGATTTAAATGTGGGAGATCTCAAAGTATATGGTAGTGCAAAATATTTTCATTACACATTAGTGACTACTTTTGAAGACTGTTTTATGTGTTGTAAGTTAACATGACTAAGCAATTGAGTTGGCTATTAGATCACAATTTGCTCATTCATTCGGAAACCTTTTTTAGTATCCCTATGCCAGGAACTCTATGAGGCACTAGGGATTTGTTGGGGGTGGTGGTGAATAGAACTATTTAATTAACCTGAATTTTTGCAGACCCAGACTCACATATCCAGAACAAGGAAAAAATCCCCAGAAAAGGGTATTCAGTAGCTTGGAAATTATAAAGAGGAAAAAAAAGTCCTACCATGAGAGTAGAAAGAACCCTGAATATATCCTAAGCCATCCTAAATAGGAATTTTCTACTTATTTACTAATTTGAGGTATAATTAATCTATAACATTACATTAGTTTCATGTGTATAACATAATGTTTTGTATATATTGCAAAATGATCACACAATTAGTCTAATAGTATTTGTCAACATAGTTAAAATTTTTTCTTGTGGTGATCTACTTACTCCCTTAGCAACTTTCAAATATGCAATACAATATTATTAACTACAGTCACCATACTGTACATTACATTCCTATGACTTACTTGTTTTATAACTGGAAGTTGGTACCTTTTGATCGCTTTTACTCATTTTGCTTTAAAACTTTTGAATGAAATATTTTATAGATACAACA
>PVJC01039891.1:0-16041 GCA_004026665.1 Murina feae | reverse complement strand
TGCTATTAAATAATGACTGGGTTACCACAGAGATCAAAGAAGAAATAAAAAACATCATTGCAACAAATGACAATGAAAACACAACAATCCAAAATCTATGGGACACAGTGAAAGCAGTCTTGAGAGGGAAGTTCATAGCTCTACAAACTTACTGCAGAAAACAAGAAACAATGATAATAAATTACCTAACCCTGCAACTTGAAGATTTAGAAAGAGAGCAACAAGAAAAGCCCAGTGTAAGCAAAATGAAGGAAATAATAAAGATCAGAGCAGAGAGAAATGACATGGAGACCAAAAAGACAATACAAAAGATCAATAAAACCAAGAGCTGGTTCTTTGAAAAGATAAACAAGATTGATGAAACTCTAGCCAGGCTCACCAAGAAGCAACAAGAGAGGACCTTAGTAAACAAAATCAGAAATGAAAAAGGAGAAATAACCACAGACCCTACAGAAATACAGAGGATTGTTAAAGAATACTATGAACAACTCTATTCCAACAAACTGGACAACCTGGAGGAAATGGACATATTCCTAGAAAAATACAACATTCCAAAACTCAATTAGGAAGAATCTAAAAATCTCAATAGGCCAATCACTATGGAAGAAATCAAAGCAGTAATAAGCTCCCAGCAAACAAAAGCCCAGGGCCAGATGGCTTCACAGGAAGTTTTACCAAACATTTAAGGAAGATCTAAAACCTATCCTCCTCAGACTATTCCAAAAAATTCAAGAGGAAGGAACACTTCCAAGCTCATTCTATGAAGCCAGCATAACCCTAATACAAAAGCCAGACAAAGACAACACAATGAAAGAGAATTATAGGCCGATATCCCTCATGAACATAGATGCCAAAATCCTCAACAAAATCCTAGCAAATCGGATCCAACAGTAAATCAGAAAGATCATACACCACGACCAAGTAGGATTTATCCCAGGGATGCAAGGATGGTACAATATCCGCAAATCAATAAATGTGATACATCACATAAACAAATTAAAAGATAAAAATCACTTAATCTTATCAATTGATGAAGAAAAAGCATTTGAAAAAATCCAGCACCCATTTTTGATAAAAAAAACTCTCAGCAAGGTAAGAATAGAAGGATCTTACCTCAATATAATAAACCATAACTGCCATATATGACAGACCCACAGCCAATATCATACTCAATGGTCAAAAATTAAAAACATTTCACCTTAGAACAGAAACAAGATGGGGTGGCCTACTCTCACCCCTCCTGTTCGACATAGTACTGGAAGTATTAGCCATTGCAATTAGACAAGAAGAAGATATAAAAGGAATCCAAATTGGAAAAGAAGAAGTAAAACTGTCCTTATTCGCAGATGACATGATATTATACATAAAAAACCCTAAAGACTCCATCAAAAAATTATTAGACTTAATAAATGAATGCGGCAATGTAGCAGGATACAAAATTAATGCCAAGAAATCTAAGGCATTTTTGTACACCAATAGTGAACGTACAGGAAGAGAGACTAAACAAACCATCCCATTTACCATCACACCAAAGAAACTAAGATACCTAGGAATAAACTTAACTAAAGAGGTAAAAGACCTCTACTCAGAAAACTACAGGACATTGAAAAAAGAGATAGAGGAAGACATAAACAAATGGAAGAACTTACCATGTTCATGGATTGGTAGAATCAATATCATTAAAATGTCAATACTACCCAAAGCAATCTATAAATTCAACACAATCCCCATTAAAATACCAATGGCATATTTTGCAGACCTAGTACAAACTCTTCAAAAATTTGTCTGGAATAAAAAAAGACTCCGAATAGCTGCAGCGATCGTGAGAAAGAAGAACAAAGTAGGAGGGATCTCAATACCAGATATCAAGCTGTGTTACAAAGCCACTGTTCTCAAAACTGCCTGCTACTGGCACAAGAATAGACATATAGATCAATAGAATAGAATAGAGAACCCAGAAATCGACCTGAACCAATATGCTCAATTAATATTTACAAAGGAGGCAAGAACATACAATGGAATCAAGACAGTCTCTTCAATAAATGGTGCTGGAAAAATTGGACAGATATATGCAAAAAAAATGAAACTAGACCACCAACTTATACCATACGCAAAAATAAACTCGAAACGGATAAAGGACTTAAACATAAAACAGGAAACCATAAAAATACTAGAGGAATTTAAAGACAACAAAATCTCAGACATATGCCAAAGCAGTTTCTTCACCAATACAGCCCCTAGGGCATTGGAAACTAAAGAGAAAATAAACAAAAGGGACTTCATCAAAATAAAAAGCTTCTTCACAGCAAAAGAAACCATCAGCAAAACAACAAGAAAACCCACTACATGGGAGAACATATTTACCAATGTTATCACTAATAAAGGTTTAATGTCCAACATTTATAGGGAACTCATACAAATTAACAAAAAGAAGACAAACAATCCAATCAAAAAATGGGGAAAGGACCTAAATAGAGACCTTTTGAAAGAAGACATACAGAAGGCTGAGAGACATATGAAAACATGCTCTAAGTCGCTAATCATCTGATAGATGCAAATCAGAACAACAATGAGGTACCATCTCACACCTGTAAGAATGGCTATCATCAACAAATCAACAAATGACAAGTGCTGGAGAGGATGCGGAGAAAAAGGAACACACGTGCACTGCTGGTGGAATGCAGACTGCTGCAGCCTCTGTGGAGAGCAGTATGAAGTTTCCTCAAAAAACTAAAAATGAATCTCCCTTTTGACCCTGTGACCCCACTTCTGGGAATATATCATAAGAAACCAGAAACACCAATCAGAAAGGACATATGCATCCCTATGTTCATAGCAGCACCATTTACTATAGTTAAAATTTGGAAACAGCCTAAGTGCCCATCAGCAGATGAATGGCTTAGAAAACTGTGGTACATCTACACTATGGAATACTATGCTGCTGTAAAAAGGAAGGAGTTCTTAGCATTTGCAGCAGCATGGATGGAACTGGAGAACATAATGCTAAGTGAAATAAGCCAGTCAATGAAAGAAAAATACCACCTCCTCACTCATCTATGGATAATAATAACCATTATAAACTAGTGAACAAAAATAGATACAGAGGCAGAGCAGCATCAAACAGACTGTCTGATTACAGCAACAAGGACAGGGATGTAGAGGGGGGGGGGGTGGTAACAGATCAGCCAAGGGACTTTGGTGCATGCATTTAAGCATAACCAATGGACACAAAACACTGGGGGGTAGGGGAGGCTGGGAGAAGGGCAGCAGAAAAAAGAGATATATGTACTAATCTTTGTAAAACTTTATGTAATAAAAAAAAGTTTAAAAAAAATAGAAATTATGGATTCACTTTTCTGTTTGTTTGTGTGTTGGACTAGTCAATTTGCTACCGATAAGGGGGGCTGGACACAGTCTTAACTTCTCCGGTAGGTTCTCACTGAGACATTGGTCAAGAATTCTGTTCTGGTGCGAGAGTGCCGAGAGTGCCCCCATGCCCATCTGGGGAGTTGGGCATTATCTGCTCAGCTCCAATATGGGCTAGTCTTACTGAGAGAGTGTGAGTATGGATGTTTGTCTTGGCATAATTATCTGCTGATTAACTGGTCTGTGTGAAAGCAAAAGCTTCTTTGATTTTCAGTTTGTTCATATGGTTAAAACATTTGATTTACTGAAGGCTGAACCCATGATGGTCTGCAAAAGTCTCAAGCAGCATTATTGAGTTAAGTTTTCTCAGAGACGTTTGCTTTCTATCACGGGGAGATAGTTGATAAAAATTTCTGTCTATTTTTGTGTACTAGAGGCTTTGGTTTGCTCTGTGATTTTGCTGTGGTAAGTTGAAATTTTGAAATTCTGGGGTAGATTTATAGGTATTGTGGCTTTTCTTGTCTGACTGGGACTTTTAGGGATGAGGCTTACAACTCCACAGGGTGGAGAGAATTTATGGGCCCTGCCCCTGCCTGTGCTGAATTAAGGAATTTTTCCTTGAGACCCTCCAGGCTTTTGATAAATTTCCCTTAACACTTGCCTGACTCTCAGCATCAATCATCATGGGGTTGGGACAAAGTAAACCCACTGTTCTCAATTGCATGTTGAAAAAATTTGAAAAGGGTCTGAGTCTAGCCTGCCTTTGAAAAAGGTAGGAGAGAAGCATTCCTAGGCAGTTTTCTACTGCCTCTGTTCAGGGACTTGTTCTGTACCTCTGCACAACTGAAACTGATTTGGCGGTATTCTGCAGTGTATATGTGGTATGTGCTGGTGTAGAAGTGTTTTTATGTTTATTTTTTGTTTGTTTGTTTTTTAAAAAAACCTTCTAAACTTCTGAGTTTCTGTGGTGACTCAAAGTTTTAAATGTTATCTGTCTTGTTTGTTTAAATATGTGTCTTTTTTGTTTGTTTAAAATTGTTTAGCTAGTGAAATCTCTGTCTATATCTCTTAAAAATATGAATGTATTGCTAATCTGAGGAATGCTAATTATTTACACGTCACCTAAAATTAAGGCTGATTCTAACTAATTGGAAAGTATGGCTTTGGTGTAATGGAGGAAAGTAAAGAGAAATATTGAATGGATGACTGGCCAGGAAGCTGAGACAAGTGGAATAGGGAAACTTGAAGAAATCCTGTCTTCCATACATCAAAAACATTGGGGCATCTTGTAAATCCTGTCTTCCCTAAAGCAAGGACACTTGGGAGTAAATTATTTGCATTTGCCTCCCTAAACAGAGGTTAAATAGCTTATATCAATGTACTAAGTGAGACTGATAGAAATCTGATTAGTGTCATTTGCTGTCTACATCCAAGGACAAATGAAGTTAGAAAATAAGTCTTATTTTGATTAGTTTTTTTTATTCAGGCATTTTTTTAAAGAGGAGGCAACTCTGTCCTTCCCTGTAACATGGGTAATAGCCCCTCCTCAAACTCTACTGTCTTAGAATATATGTTAAGGAATTTTAAAAAGGGGTTTGTTGGGGACTACAAAGTAAAACTAGTCTCCTGGGTGTTAAAAAGGATGTGTGAAATAGACTGGCCATCTTTTGGAATAGGATGGCCACCAGAGGGCACATTGGATGTCCCCACGATCAGAAATGTTCACAGAATTATCACAGGAGACCCAGGTCATCCCGACCAGTGGCTAGAAATAGCAGAGCTTAAGCTACTTTGGATTCTGTTTTGTGTATATAAGGAAAAAGGGAAGGACCTCAGAAGGGGAATAAGCCTCCTATTCTGCAGAAACCCCCTGAGGAAGCCCTTTCGGTTCTACCATCTCCATACATGCCTCAACTAGTACCCAGTAGCTCTTTGCCTAGCCAGGGAAGCTTAGATACACCACCTCCTTCTGTCTTCCCCCTCAACTGTACTCTCCAGAGCCAGTTGGATGATGTTTGCACTCAGCTGATTGGGGACCCAAACTACTCCTGGCTTTCCAGATATCTGAGAAATGCAGGGTTTTCATATAGTTGGAGAAAACAAGAACCCACAAGAGGGGGATTGGTCTTTTACTACCAGCCTTTCACTATGACTGATATCTTAAATTGGAAGCATTGCACTCCCACTTATTCTGAAAATCCTCAAGCCAATATTTCAGACCCAGAAGCCCACTTGGGTCGACTGCAAGCAACTCCTTCTCATGCTCTTTAACACTGAGTAGCACATGAGAATAATAGCAGAAGCTTAGAAATGCTCCAGACCCAGGCCCTGCCAGGGACATTAGACACAAACAGATAGGCCAGGGAGGCTCCCATATGTGGATCCCAGAGAGGACCCAAATTTGGAGGGGACCCAAACTTGGAGGACCTTCCTCCAGGGGCTCTGGGATGGGGCCAAAAAGCTCACTAATATGGCCAAGACTTCTGAGGTACTCCAGAGAACTGATGAAAGTCCGGCAGCCTTTATGAGAGACCCTGTGAAGCATATCGACACTCTCTTTGACTCAGAGGCCTCAGAGAATCAAACTATGGTCAATGCAGCCTTCATTAGTCAGGCTTAGCCAGACATAAGGAGAAAGCTACAGAAGCTTGAGGAATTTGTGGGGGGGAAATGCAACTGAGCTACTAGAAATAGCAACAAGGTTTTCATTAATTGGGACAATGTGACTCAAAAAGGAGGCTGAGGGGACACTGAAAAGGAAAGTGATTCTGACTGCTGCAGCTGTTATAGAAGATAACTTCCAGAAAAAGGAAAGGGAGACAGCAAGGAGCCAAGTTAGGAAAAGGAATGATGGATCTTAAATGGGATCAGTGTGCCACTGTAAAGAAGTATGTCACTGAAAGAACCTCCAGAAGAAGTAGACAAGGCCATCCAAACCACCCAGCCACTATCCGCCAAAGCCGCCTGAGGCAGACCTCATTAGATAGGCAACAGCTAACTCCGACTAAGACAGTCTGGGCTCTTTACAACTGGCCCCCATGAGCCCATGGTTGAAATGAAAATCGGGGTCCAGACTGTGAACTTTATGGTTGATACAGGGGCAGAGCACTCGGTAGTTACTCAGAAGGTAACTCCCTTTTCAGGACAGGAAGTCACCATTATTGGAGCTACCGGGGACCACAGCTGCAGACCATTCTGCCGCCCTTTCTCCCCCCCGCATGTTAGTTAGGCAGCCACCAGGTAGTTCATTAATTCCTGTATTTTCCAGGTTGCCCGGTCCCTGTAATGGGCAGGGACCTTTTAGCCAAAATGGAAGTAGAAACCACTTTTGCTCCAGATGGCTCAGTGCAGCTTCTCCTTTGTGAAGAGACCTCCCCAATGATCCTGTCTAGCAGTGTTGAGAGAGGAAGAATGCAGACTTTAATCTTTTTTGTTCACAAGAACAGTGGGGTAGCTCTAGGAGTTCTAACACAGGAGTTTGAACATTGGCAAAGACCAGTACTCTATCTCTCCAAGCAGATTGACCCAGTTGCCTCCAGGTGGCTTCCCTGCCTCAGGACCCTTGTGGCCACGGTATTATTAGTCAAGGAAGTAGATAAGCTAAGCTTAGGACAAAACTTAAATGTGAAAGTACCTCATACTGTTGTCACCCTGATGGAAGCAAGGGGGCAGCACTGGCTGACTCATGCTGGAATAACTCAGTATCAAGGGCTGTATGTGAGAACCCATGGGTTCAATTGAAAGCAGTGAGAACACTTAATCCTGCCACATTTTTACCCATCACTGAGGGGGCCCCTGAGCATGATTGCCTAGAATTCCTAGAAGAGGTTTATTCCAGTCGGCCAGACCTAAGGGATAGGCCCCTGCAAAATGTGGACTTGGTATTGTTCACAGATAGCACCAGCTTCTTAGATGAAGGAAAAGATGAGCCGGATATGCAATGGCATCAAACTTTGAGACAATTAAAGCACAGGCCCTGCCTGAAGTATGGTCAGTGCAGAGGGCAGAACTTGGGCCCTAGTAAGAGCCCTAGAACTCAGTAAGGATAAGTGTGCCAACATCTACACTGACTCGCCCTATGTCTGTGCTACTCTGCATGTCAGTGGGGCCATACATAAGGAAAGGGGGCTCTTGATGGCTGAAGGAAAAGGAATAAAAAATCAGAAGGAGATTTTACAGTTAGCAGTTTGGGAGCGTAAGGAAATAGTCATCATCCATTGCAAAGGTCACCCGAAAGGGAAAGACTCAGTATCAGAAGGAAACCAGCGTGCTCACATCGCAACCAAGCTGGCTGCTAAAGAACAAGCAGCACCAGCATGGATCATGTTGGTCCCCAAATTATGTGAACCTCTAAAATACACCCCTCAGGGAGAGAAATAGGCCAGAAAGAAGGGGACAAGAGAATAATGGAAGGCTAGTGGATACTCCAGATCATAGGGTCTATGTCTCAGAACAGTTAGCCCATAAGGTGGTCCTTCAGCAGCATGAATTCACTCATTTATAAAAGGCTGCCCTAGAAGCTTTGTTAGGCAATTACTACCTAATTGCTCATCTATCCTCCTTGTGTGCCTCAGTCTCTCAGTGTTGCCTCCTCTGTGCTCAGAACAATGCTAAACAGGGTCCTGTGGGACAAATAGGAGTTGAGAACTGTGGGCAAGCTCCTATTCAGGACTTATAAGTATATTTTACAGAAATAGGGCCTAACAGAGAGAATAAATACCCGCTAGTTTTTGTTTGCACCTTTTCCGGTTGGGTCAAGGCATATCCCACTCACATTGAAAAGGCAAGAGAATTACTAAGGCATTCCTGAAGGATATAATTCCACGGTATGGAATGCCTCTGACCATAGGGTCTGATAATGGCCCAGACTTTGTAGCAGAACTAATAAAAGCGGTAGCCAAGGCTTTAGGAATTAAATGGAATCTACATACAGTTTACAGGCCTCAGAGTTCAGGGAAAGTAGAGCACATGAACCAGACTCTAAAGCAGACTATGGCTAAGCTATGCCAAGAGACAACCTTACCCTGGACAGATATCTTGCTTCTTGTTCTCCTGTGGGTATGCTGTGCCCCGAGGGCCAAGGTAGGTTTCTCTCCCTTTGAAATTCTATACACTAGACCCCCTCCCTTAATTCGGCCAAAGGGAGATTTGAGGGAAATAAGTAACTGAGAAATCCAGAAACAACCTCAGGAACTTGGAAAACTGTCTTTGAGATCCACAGATGGGTTATTGATAGACTACCCATCTCTCTAGGAATATCTGCACATCCTTATAAACCTAGAGACCAGATTTGAAAAAAGGATTGGAAAAAGGAGCCTCTCAAGCCTATCTGGAAGGGGCCCTAACCAGTCATACTGACCATCCCCACAGCTCTTAAGGTTGCACGACTGAACAACTGGATTCACCACTCCTGGGTGAAGGCAACCCACAAGCCCAGTGACATCCAGTCTGAGTGGAAAGTGACCTCTGACCAGAAACACTCCCTGCGGATCACCCTCAAGAAGACAGCAAAACCCTAGCTGGTTTGGCTCAGTGGATGGAGCGTTGGCCTGCAGACTGAAAGGTCCCAAGTTCGATTCAGGTCAAGGGCATGTACTTTGGTTTGGGGCACATCCCAGTTGGGGGTGTGCAGGAGGCAGTTGATCAATGTTTGTCTCTCATGGATATTTCTAACTCTCTATCCCTCTCCCTTCCTTTCTGTAAAAAAAAAAAAAAAATCAATAAAATATATTAAAAACAAACAAACAAAAAACAACAGCAGATCTGGCTGAGCAACCTGCTCCAAATAATTCATCCTGCTGAATTTTCTCTAACACTAATCTTTCTTTTGTATCTCCTCCTAATGTAACATGCTCTAGTATTTCTGGATAATCACTGGTATCTAATAATTCTTATTTTGTCTTTTTATGATTGGCAATGGAATCTGAGACCAATGCCAGGAGGAGAACTCATCTGCTCTTGCCGGGACACAGAAGCACCATAAATTATTGTTCCCTACACAGCAAAGAAACAAAGGTCTTATCATAAATTGTTTGATTACACCTTGTCATGCACCTTGCTTAGAAGCTCACTACCCAAATATGCTAGACCAGGTAGTCCATGAGAAAATCCAATCAAGCCAGATTTTTGTTAGCTATATTTAACAGCCTGCCATATGTTATGACTCTACTACCAAATACATGGGTGCTAGAAGGGAATTGTATTGGGTGGAAAAAATAATAGGATCTGTCACAGCCAATGTGCAGCTAATGTTGCTCCTATTTGTTTCAGCAGTATGCAGGGCCAACATCCAACAAATCACCTCCCAGATAAAGTATACAACTCTACCCCCAAGGCTGAAAACACTACCTACTCCTGGTGCCCCTTACAGGAACATTCTACATTTGTGGAATCACTGCTTACTTCTGCCTACTTGAAACCAGAAGAATTCTCTACAAACCCCTCTGAGAGGAAGAAATGGGATGCTAACCCCTTGATCATTATCTCTTTCCAGCAGGAAGTAACGAAAAGCAGTTGTCACCCCTGTTCACCATACATCCTGTGGTCGTTGCTCCACAAGGCTAAAAGAAGCTTGTGGGACAAGAAGAGGTGGAGAATGAGGAGGAAACTGGTCTCACAAGGCCTGTCAGACCATAAAAACTGTGAACAATGCACTGCCCTGCAGGCGGAGAGGTCATCTTCAGATATGCCTGGGACCCCCAACATCTGGGGCCCTATCTATAAGCCCATGACATGGAGCTGAACCGTATCTGCAAGACAAAGACCCCAGAAGATTATAAAAAGTGAAGCCCTCTGCATGTTTCTTCACTCTGATTTGGAAATTATTCCTGGATTCCACTAGTGCTAATAAATGGGGTTCTTCCCTTTCTCTAGGAATGTGGTTAGTATTTTTTTTTTTTTTTTGGTCTTCTGCAATAAGATAACTTGAATGACTTTTTAGCCTTTACATCAAAATATTGGCTAGGACTAGATTTAGGAATAGATATAACAGGACAAGAACTCCTACACCACTCCCACCAAAATGAAAATAGAAGTAGGATATAAGGGAACAAATGCCTGGGTGAAATGGATTAAATATTCTGTACACACCCTAAATAAAAGCAATTGTTAATGCTTACACAGCAGAAAGGCTAGAGGCCCAAGTGGCCCATTCCCATTTGGATGGACCTCAGAGAGTAATGAGACGGAATATGTGCTTGCCTTGTACCAGGAGAAAACCACTCCCTGTAAGATTCTTGCTGTGTTGTTCCTATTCAACAAAGGCAAAGAGCAAGACCCCCCAAAATGATCTGGTCCTGTCCTCCAATGTAAACTACACCTCCTCCTTCTCAAGGGGGTACAGTGCTCAGAATTATGAGAAATGTATAAGATGCATAAATGGCCAAGAAGTCCATTATGCTGCACTATCAATAGCATGTGCTGATGTCTGCTGGTATCATGGGGACCCTGACTTGTGGTCTTGTCTAGCATTTGGAGTGGAACTTGAGCTCTAATACAACTGGTTGTTCTTTTCCCTTTGGCTCATTGTAAACCTTCTTCAATCAACAGACAAACTAGGAAGAGCTGTTCAGGAGTTGTTTTGATCCTCAGATACATAACAGATTGCATTAAGGTTCCAGAAATCTTCAGCCACCAAAGAGATAAGAAAACCATAAATTACAAATTCTTTGTTCTTGAATTTTACTGGAGAGATCAAGAGTAGTAAAGGAGGAGGATTTGAGATCCTCTAAGGGCTTAGAGTAAAGAGGGAGAGTAACTAAGGACAGAGTAAATGGTTAATGCAGAAACGGGGGGTGGGGAGGAGGCACGGTGTCAGCAGGGAGAACAGGGAGATAGGTTTTTGTTGATTTTTACTTATCTGACTCTCCTTGGACTCAAGGCTGCAAGCTGATACTAGGCACAGTGTTTTTCTCTGCCTTGTTTTGTCCTCTTTAACCCTTCCAGTACTCTAAGAAATGCTGGCTGATCACTTTTGGTAATCATTAAAGGATTGATGTTTCTAAAAATAAAGAATTCTAATACATTAAAAAGAACAACTAAACTAAACTCCCAGGAGCCAAGCGAGGAGAAATGGAGCTAAAGTCTGCTGCCACCCTAGTGATTTAGAACTGGTTGCTAGGCAGACTCAGCCCCTGAGAGCTAGGTTAAATAAGGGAGGCAGGGGGGCTGAATGTTCAAGTTGCCTGCTGTGGCCCTGGAAGAAGCCATCGCAGCGAGAAAAGTGGGGAACAGCAGAAATATACCTGACATTAGAGCTGCCCAATAAGAAATGAGTGTTTTACAACAAGCAATACAAAACTTGGGCCTTTGGCTTGGTGGCTACAGCAGTTAAAACAGAAACAAGTGACTGCTACTAGCCTTCCTCCAGCCCCTGGAATAGAAAAGCGAATCTGGGGTCTATGAAAACTGCAGATAGAGCTAGTGAAAGCTCCCTGTTTGCAAATGTACTGAAAGGGTTCAGGACCTGTTGCTGCTGAAATAGGAGGGGCTGATATCCCCCCTCCAGTTCACCCCTTTGAAGAGGCCTGATCACTGCTCTGCCACGGGAGATGATAAGAAGGCAGGAGCCTTGTACCCGATCCTTTGCCACAGGAGCACTTTGTAATATGCAGGGCTGTTTCTAACTGCAACTCTGGCTGTTTTAGACTAGAAGTTTATGGCAGAACCTATAATTAGTAAACAGGGTTAACAAAAAGACAAAGGAAAGGTGCTCTCCCTGGACCCAGAAAGGAGCCTGCAGTAATTTTAAATTCTACAAGAGAGGAGAAGTCTGACTGAGACACTGGCCAAAACCCTGTTGGGTTAGAAGAAACAGAGGCTACAAATTAAACTTATAAATTGCATTTTGCTAGGCAGTGGTCCAAGCCCAGTTGTATAGGGGGTAAGCTAACTGTGTACAGTGAAGCAACTTTTTCCCATGACAGAATACATTTTGGGAATTAGACAGACTGTGTTTATGGCTGGAAAGAGGAACCAGCTGCTGCACACAGCCCTGACAGTGACCTACAGAAAACTGTATAATAGACTTTAGTCACTTCCCTAAGATGTTTGTATAGCCTTACCATGTGTCATGTGTAGTAACAGAAGATTTAGCTGTCAGAAGCAGCCACAAGTACCAATGTTATATTTCATTATGTAAACATAGTAACCTTCAATTCTCTTACAGATTTAAATACAGTTGTCAAAACGGCAAGTGCCCAACTGGGCAAAGAATACCCATTAGGTTTTGGTCTCTATTGAGAGACAGTTGACAGTCTGTATACTGTCTTATAGACCTGTGTGACCTGCTCATGTCAGGTGTGGCACAAACCTCAACTGGGAAAGACCAGTTTAGAACAGAGGGAAGTAGTGGTGAATACTAGCCCTCTGTTACAGGAATTACAGACCCTGTAAGATCCTATAATATGTAAAGCCCTATAAATAAATAAAGCTCCCTTAGTCCATTCTGAGAGAACAAGTCAAGTAAGGGGAGCCCTACTACAGGGACAGCTGTAACTATCTATTTGAATATAGACACATTGTAAATTTCTTCTTGCCATTTGAAGACAGTTATATCACTCTGAAGAGTCCATGAAAAGGGCTGACAAGAAAAATCAGAAGATCTTAAAGCAGGTCAGTATATTTTTCTCCATATTCCTCCGAAATTTGGCAATGCTTAATAAATCATGGCAATACATTTCTTTGCATAAAATCAATAAGACCAGTTCCTAATAGTGGTTTTATTAATCTAAAACTTTGACTGGAGTATCATGTTTTAAAGAGACCTGTCTGAACTCTGAAGAGTTGAAGCCAATGAGTGCCATGGAGAAAGCATGGTATCCTGCTTGGGAGCCCTGAAAATGGCTGGTGCTGTAGTGTCAGGCCCATGCCCCACCATCACTCACGGTTGGTCAGAGTAGAAGGGGAGCAATAAGAACACCTCTGCATCCCTGCAGAAACCCCCATGCACTCTGGGCCATGATGAGTAGCACGGCTACTGAGATGGGCCTTAAAGCCTAGGGCATGGGCCCAGGTGGAGTCACTACAGATGAGGGATTAACCTAACTCAGCAAATACTATAGGCAGGCCTGAGGGCAGCTGGATGGCTTGGCCTCCTGGCCATCTGGGGCACATTAAAATTCAATCATGAAATTCTGGCAAAGGTAGTCAATTACCATTCTTGTTGCATTTATGCAAACAATCAGACCAAATTAAATAAAATAGATAAATTGGTCTTAATTATTTTTAATAAACATAGAGGTAATTTTGAGGAGAAAAACTCTATTTCAATAAAGGTTATTAAAATTGAAATGTTTTCTTTCCCTTCCACCAGACAATTCATTACAGTTTGTCTCTGCCAGGTCACAAGCCCACCTCCTTCAGGTGTCCAGGCCTT
This sequence comes from Murina feae, assembly GCA_004026665.1. NCBI lineage: Eukaryota > Metazoa > Chordata > Mammalia > Chiroptera > Vespertilionidae > Murina > Murina feae. The sequence goes on along the minus strand of PVJC01039891.1, from coordinate 2,300 downwards.
ATCATCCCTCTGACAGATAGCAAAGATCTCTTGGCTCTGAGAGAAACTTATGTCCTTCCTCAGCACAAAGCAGCTACAGAAGAGAAAGTTCAAAGGCCATTTTCACTGAAAGAATTCAGAGCCAGAATCCTTGAGGTAATGTAGTAGGCAGTTAGACAGACATTGTTGTGGACCAAATTAGCAAGAGCAAGACCCCCGAATCCAATTAGGTCCTAAACAGCAAGTGAGAATTTATTGAGCTGGCCAAGGTCTTCACAGGCACTTCCTTGTGGGGAAGCCTCACCTGCAAAAGCACCAGTCTTGGTACTAAGCAAGTTTTTATTCACTGTAACCACAAAGGACAGCTTGTTCTTCAGCAGAACTGAGGTGTATGCCTTGGAGATTCTATAGAAATGGCAATAATCCTTATCTAATGGTTTGCAACACTTATTCTAACTGACCTTCCCTACTGTGAGGACAGAAGAAAATTTTCTCTTCTTTAACTCTCTTGTGTCCTTGTTTTTGTCTGCAAGGGTTTAGAGCTATCACAACATGAGCAGAGCAAGGACAATAGGACAATAGGCCAACTGGCACTACCAGATGTAACTATTTCCTCTTCTAGGTATGTAAAACAAGGGGCATAGCCAAAGAAGTACTCACCCAAAGTCTCAACCCCTAGAAAAGGTTGATCAACAGTCATAGCTATGCTTATCAAGAAGTAAATAAGTTTACCCTAGGGCAGGAACTAATCCTAACTGGCCCACATGGGGTTGAAGCTTTACTCTAGAACACACTGGAGTGCTGGATGTCAAATGCTTGAGTCACCCAGTTTCAGGCTTTCCAGTGGGCAAAAGAAAAATCAATAACAATTAATACTGATAGAAAATACGCATTTGCAATGGCTCAATTACATAGTGCTATTTACAAGGTAAGGGGATTCCACAGAAGCAAGAGGGGACTAGGTCACAGACGAAGTGACAAGGGAAGCTGTCCTAAAACCAGTGGGGCCTCTACAGATTTTAGTAATTTTTCCAGACTCTGACCTCCCACCTTACCAACTTACATGAAAACCCAATCTAGAAAAACTGAAATCTATAATCAACCTTTATTCAAGTTCTTACAGGTTTTACAGCCCACCCAGAAAGAGGTCCAGGAACACATCCGAGGGTCTCTGTACTCTGCCTGAACCAACTTCTAATCAGGTCCATCCCTTCCAACCTGGTGACTCTGTTTAGAGAAAGAAATTTGCCATCCAAGGATTGACTCCCACCTAGAAGGGACCACCTCCACAGCAATCAAGGTCAACAGGATCCCAATGTGTTGTCATCACTCCCGGCTTAATTCAACCAGGCAAAATAGAGAGACCAGGACTCTTTCGACCCTCTAGAGATTATTCCTGGCCCTCATTCTGGGCCCTTATCTTATAAACAGGTCCATTGACTGTATTCAGCAAAGAATTAATTCTATTAAGCTTATAGTCCTCAGAGGTCAATATAATTCTTTCCCCAGCAATGACCCAAAAGAATCAATGATCTGACTCATGTACATAAAACTAGTGGGGAATGATGCATCCATCTTACATAAAAACTAAAATTTTAACCCTGCTATTTCTGGCTTCTGTAAATGCTTGCTGGCTTAAATAATGAGGAAAATAAGACTACTTCCTTTTCAGAGAGGCCATTAAACTTTCTCCAGATGAAGTTATCAGTGCTGGCGTCAAGCCAAGCCTTTGGTTGTGGTCTCAAAGCCCCAGCACATAGGGCCCTTTAAGAACTTGTAAAGGGAACCAGAAAAAATCATATTTGGGAGACAAAGAAGGTGGAATCATATAAATACAGGAAACTTCCTGTGTGATTTTACCAAGAATTTGAGAAACATTTTCCTCTGGGCTCACGCATAATAAATGTAACTCCATCTCTCTAAGCGTTGCTTGGTTCTTCTCCAATTTTTCTGTAACAAGACCAGAGACATTGTTCTGCTTTGATATGTTTTTGTTGTTTTGTTTTGTTTTTATGAAGGTCATTCTGTGGTGTCTGTGGCTGGACAGATAAGGAGCAGGGTGTGAAGCTCATATCTATAGATTGTGCACATCTGTAAATATTGTATACTAGGGGCCCGGTGCACAAAAATTTGTGCACTCGGGATGGAGGAAGTCCCTCAGTCCGGCCTGTGCCCTCTCACAGTCTGGGACCCCTCAGTGGATGTCCTATGATGGCCTCAGTCTGCCAGGCGCCTTTTGTGTGTGTGTGTGTGTGTGTGTGTGTGTGTGTGTGTGTGGCCACTGGGGACCTGCCCCCAGCTGCATCTGAGGCTCGGAGCAG
>PVJC01039890.1:0-16059 GCA_004026665.1 Murina feae | reverse complement strand
GAGTGGGAAAGAGTTGGCGGCCTGCTTGGCGGCTTCCCAGGTCCCTTTCGGGGATCAGGGAACAGGAAAAGGCTGGCCTGACCACAAGGCGGGGTTTTCCCTGCTTTCTGGTGGCTGGAGGAAGATGGGGAGTAGGCAAGCTTGGGAGGCAGGCAGCACCCAGCCCTGGTCACAGCTCAAAAAAGAGAACAACATGCAGGGGAGGGCAAGAGTCTGAGAGATCAACATAGAGGGGATGCCTGCTCCAAGCCTGGGGGCAGGCCCTCGGCAGGTAGACACACACAGGAGGACTGCTCCGAGCCTCAGATGCAGCTGGGGGCAGGTCCCCAGTGGTCACACACACACACACACACACACACACACACACACACAAAAGACACCTGGCAGACTGGGGCCATCATAGGACATCCTCTGAGGGGTCCCAGACTGTGAGAGGGCACAGGCCGGGCTGAAGGACTCCCTCCACCCCGAACGCACAAATTTTTGTGCACCGGGCCCCTAGTCTTGGATAAATGGAAAGGTGTGAATTTGCTAGGTGGTAATATAAAGAACTTTCACAACTTAACATTAAGAAAACAAGCAACCCAATAAATACTGGGCAAAAAAAATGTGAATAAGCATTTTAGCAAGAAGGCTATACAAAATGCGAACATATAAAATCAGTGCACGCAAAGACGTTCAACATCTTTACAGGAGGCTCCAGCCAGGAGGCTTAATTAGTGGAGCATCGTCCATACACCGAAAATGGTTGTGGGTTTGATTTCCAATGAGGGCACATACCTAGGTTGCAGTTTCAATCTCTGGTCCAGGCATGTACAGGAGACAACTAATTGATGTTTTTCTCTCACATCAATATTTATTTATTTCTCCCTCTGCCCCCTCCTCTCTCTCTCTCAAATCAATAAACTTATCTTCAGATAAAGATTAAAAAGTGAAATTCAATATTATTAATCATTAAGGAAATGCAAATTAAAACTACAGGATACTACTATACAGCTGCTAGAGTAACTAAAATAAGGGCGGCCAGTACTAGTATGAATACGGAACAACTGAAACCTTCATATGTTGCTAGAGGGAATGCAACATTTTAGAGCTACTTTGAAAAACAGTTTGACACTTTCTTACAAAATTAGTGTACACGCTCTCAGTCAGTTTTCCTACAATTAGTTTAAGCAAATAGCTCCACCTAGTGTATATATGGAAAGAAATGCCTATAAAATCTAAATTTACAATTGATTTAGAAGATTTGTAGCATGTCTATTTTTAACCTATTTTTTAGACATTCATATTTTATTTTGAATTTTATTTCTGTGTGGTTATTTTATGACCTCAAGGTTTTAAAAAATCCCAAACAATAACCAAATGTATAAAATAAAATTTTTCCACATGCTTTTTCTTTCAAAAAAATATTGCATGGCCTCACCAACGTAGCTCAGTGGTTTAGCATTGACCTATGAACCAGGAGATCACGTTTCAAATTCTGGTTAGGGCACATGACTGGGTTGCAGGCTGGATACCCAGTGCGGGGCATGCAATGATTCTCTCTCTCCCAACCTCTCTGAAAATATTTTTAAAATATAGCACAAATGTGTGTGTATGTGTGTGTGTATTATTGTGGTAATATATAGAACATAAAATGTACCATTTTGGCCATTTTTAGTGTACAGTCCAGTAGCATTAAGTACATTCATATTGTTGTGTAACTATTGCCACTATCCATCTCCAGAACTTTTCATCATTTCATGCTAAACCTGTAACCATTAAACATTAACTCCCCAGACCCTAGTTACCTCTATTCTACTTTCTGTCTCTGTGAATCTGAAGAATTACATATTTTCCAGATTTATTGAGATATAATTGACATATAATATTATGTAAGTTTAAGGTGTAAATGTGTTGATGGATATACTCGTACTAGGGGCATGGTGCATGAAATTAGTGCATGGGGGGGGGGAAATTTCTCAGCCTAGCCTGCACCCTCTCACATATTGGGAGCCTTCAGGGGGTGTCCTACTGACTGCTTAGGCTGGCTCCCTGATCCCCTTGGGGAGTGGGCCTAAGCCGCAGTCCTCCCTTTGTGGGAGGTGACCAGGCTAATCAGGGGAAGCCACCAGCCCCATCATCCTGCTGCTGCAGCCACTGCCAGTCACTGCAGCCACCAAGGTGTTTTCATTAACACGGACGCCAGTCCCTTCACCATGAAGAAATTACAACTTTCTTTAGGCATTTTCAAGATGTGTCTTTCATAGGATATGACATTTCTTTCTTTCTTTTTTTTTATCATCACCTGAGGATATGTTTCCATTGATTTTTAGAGACTGTGGAAGAGAAGGGAAAGACAGAGAGAAACATCAAAGTCAGAGGAACACTTTGATTGGTTGCCTCCTGCATATGCCCTGACCTGGGCCCCGGTCAGGGAGAAGCCTGCAACCTAGGTACATACTCTTGTTCAGAATTGAACCCAGACCCTGCAGTCAGCAGGCTGAGGCATTATGCACTGAGCCAAACCAGCTAGGGCAGGATATGACATTTCTTAGCCCCCCAGCAGTGGACCTTCATTTTTTTTCTCCAGGAGTGTGGTGGAAAACCCTAGATCACCTTTTTGGATTCTTATTACCCAAGTTACTAAGAATATTACCAGTGGCATACAGGGAGCTTAGCCAATGAGCATTAAGAAAAGGTGTTTTCTTTGTAGTTCACTCCAATCACTGGGTCCACACCTGTCTCTCCAATCCCAGTTCCACCCCTGCCCAGGCCTATAGCCTCTGGCCTAGGATGCAGGCCTGAGCAGGGGATCCCCAGACCACTCCAATCACCAGCTTCACAGAGCCCAGGTTTCTGTGATCACCGGCTCTGATCCTGCCCCCTGCCATCGCCAGTTCTGCCCTTGCCCCACTGGCAGCCTCTGACCAAGGCTGCAGGCCTGGGCAAGGGACCCTCAGACCCATGCTTTGCCAGCTCCACCAGTGCCCAGGCCCCTGCAATCTCCAGCCTTGCCCCTGCCCAGGCCTGAGACCTCTGGCCCAGGCCTCATGCCTGGGTAGGACACCATCATACCCCTCCCATCACAGGCTCTGCCCCTGCCCCCTCTGATCGCCAGCTCTGCCCCTGCCCCATCTGATCACTGGCTCCACCTTGCCTGTGCCTGAGGCCTCTGGCAAAGGCCTATGGACTGGTCAGGGGACTCCTAGACCCCTCTGATCCCCTGTTCTGCCCCTTGGGCCCCCCGCCTCCCCAGCCACCTGCCTGGCTAACAGCCCTGACCACTTCAGTGGTGGGACTGAGCCAGACTTGGTGCCACCATCTTGTGTCCACGGGCTCCACCATCTTGTGGCTATGGGGGAAGCCATCTTTGTCACAAAGTGATGCCTAATTTGCATATTACTCTTTTATTAGATAGAATATTGCAAAATAATTACCACCATAACATTAGCTTACACCTTCATCACATCATAACCACTTCTTTCTTGTGCCACATACTATTTTCTTATAGAAGAAAGAGTAAGGGAGGAAAATGCTATATAATCTTGGGTCAATCCCAGACATAGAATAATTAAAGAAAAACAAGCTTATTTGCTAAAGGAAAACTGATAACTTGGAATAAAGTACTAAGCAAACAAGAAACTCCTATGCTTCTGCATTAAAGAAATTCATTTTTAATGAGTAGCAGTATTAGTATATAAAATGACTGTATAGGGATATAGTTGTGCTGAGCCGGCATGGCCATGGGTGAACCTGAGAGGGGGCGGTGAAGGATTTAGAAAAGACAGACAAGAGAATAAAGCTGGGTTTGGGTGGGACACTGCTTTCTGATGGAGAGAGCGTCACAGCCTGTAAGCCATCTCTTTATTTTATAGCCAGATTCCAGGAGGCAAAGTAAGGGTGTGGTTACAACATTTTCAGGGGTTTCAAATATACTCAGTCACATGTACCTGATTGTAGGTAGAGCACAGGAGGTTTATCTCGGTGCAATGGCTGATGCAATGCTATGAGCACACCCCAGCAGTTCAGATCTTTCTGGCAAACCAGGAAGATGGCAACACCCGCCTGAGCCCCTCCTAGAGCCACGTCGTACACAGTACCCTGACCTTTACGCTCATTGGCTCCCTAAGAAGACGTTCTATGATTGTCACCTCCACTATATATACTCCTGTACTTCCTCAATAAAATTAGACCTGCGTCACAGAACCTGGTCTCCGGAGTCATGCATGCAAGTGTTCTAGCGCTAGGGGCTCCATCGTCCTCACCCCTGGAAGACCCTCTGCTTCATATGGTGCCCGAACATGGGACCCCCATAACGTCGGACCGGGTGAGTGACCCTCTGCAACATGGGCAATGTTCCCCCCATTGCACGCGCCCCTCAGGCACGAGCTCTCCACACCATTTTGCAGAGTAGGCGAGTTAAGATATCAGAAAAGGTACTCCAGATGCTGTGGGAGTGCCTCTTACACTTTAATCCCTGGTTGTCAGAAGCCCCCGTATGGAACCCAGACATTTGGGAGAAAGTACTCAAGCGTATAAGGTCTGCCGAGGTTCACGAAGGAAAAATATTTCCGCTTTCTCTAACACCCGCCATTTTGGCCATCCTCACATGTCTCTCTGGAGTCCCCCGTGAACCATCTCTGCCGATACCCAAGGCCCTTGTGGCCTCAGTGGAGGAGGGTCCCCTTCCCCCATACTCCCCTCCAGAGCCCTCTGCCCCCCTGATCCGTGGGAATTGTTCGTTAAAGAACGTTCGGATTCAGATAAAAATGAAACCAAAAAGCCTACTGCCGAGTCCGCGCCTTTGGGGGAGGGGAAGATGGTTCCACCTCCAGGTTCTACACCAATAAACCTACCTAAAATACCAGTAATCAGGCTCAGTACAAGTTGGGGAGTTATGTGCGGTGATACACGCACTTCTATATTGTCAGGACAATCCAGTTAATATCTTTTCTGATAGTGCTTATGCAGTCCACACCGTGAAAGCTATAGGCTTCTCTACCCTCAGAATTAAGGAAAACCTCCTCAAGCCTTTCCAGTAACAATTAACCCCACAGCTGCTAACAGTTAACCCCTATAGCTCCTCAACTAGCCATCCCAGACTCACTCACCTTACACAAATTACAAGAGCTCTGTGGCCAGATTAATTGGGTAAGAAACAGTCTATGTATATCAACAGGGGCCCTAAACCCCCTATTCCACTCAGGGGAGAGGTTTTGCTTGTATCTTCCTAGAAGGCGAGAGACGTCAAGCCACATGCCTTAAGAGATGAGTCAGAGACCAGTCACCCCACCTGTGGCAGAGATGGAGGACCTCTCACTTCTCTCACTTGAAGAGGAGACACGGCACCGCCAGAGGAGATGTCCCTGAGGCAGAAGGGTTCACCCTATAATGTGGGGCAATATTAAGCCGCCTCACTTCTTGGCTAAATCCTGCTAACTTATTCATTTGGGCTACCTTAGCTGGTATATTCCTAATAGCATTCCTCCTCTTCCACTGTACATTCACCATGATAGCCTGAATAAAGGCACAACAGGTCATGATTATACACAGCCAACAGGAGCTAATAAAAAAGGAAGGGGGAGATGTAGGTAGAGCATAGGAGGTTTATCTCGGTGCTGTGGCTGATGCAATGCTGTGAGCACACTCCAGCAGTTCAGATCTTTCTGGCAAACCAGGAAGATGGCAACGTCCGCCTCAGCCCCTCCTAGAGCCACATATACAGTACCCCTACCTTTACACTCATTGGCTCCCTAAGAATATGTTCTATGATTGGCCACCTCCACTATATATACTCCTGTACTTCCTCAATAAAATTAGACCTGCATCACAGAACTTGGTCTCCAGAGTTGTGCATGCAAGTGTCCTAGCGCTAGTGGCTCCGTCGTCCTCACCCCTGGGAGACCCCCTGCTTCACCTGATCAAGCTTTGTTTACTTGCTGCACCTCACGCAGCCCATAGCACTCAGCCACGTGGGGCTACAGGTTCAGACCATAAGGTCAAGCTTACAATTGTAGCCTTTGGTTATAATTGTGCTGGGACTCCCATATGGATTTCCCATGAGAGGATTGTGTCCTCTCATTAGTCCCAGGCTTGAACCTGTCCAACACTGTAGCCACTCTCCACAGATGGTTATATAGTTCTTGATTTTACTAGATTATTCATTAATGTTTTACATTTATCCTTTAAATTTTAATTCAGAATTTAACATGTGCCAGGCACAATACTAGGCCCATCAGATAAGAAGATAACTATAAAGCATCATTTCTATTTTCTAGAAGTTCATGTATTCAGGGACTGAAAGTAACACATAAAAATAAAAACAACAAATAAAGTAAAAAGCATGAGAAATAAAACCACATTCTGCAAACAGTGGTGTAATTGTAGATACATGGATTCTCAAAAATACTTACTGCCCTAGCCTGTTTGGCTCAGAGAATAAAGCATTGGCCTGTGGACTGAAGGATCCTGCTTTGATTCCGGTCAAGGGCACATGCCTGGATTATGGGCTTAATCCACAGTAGGGGGCATGTAGGAGGCAGCTAGTCAAAGATTCTCTCTCATCATTGATGTTTCTCTCTCTCTCTCCCTCTCCCTTCCTCTCTAAAATAAATAAAAATGTGCATATTTTTTAAAACATACTTATCATAAGAAGCTAACTGTAATTTGAGTGTAAAAATGTTTTTTAAAAATGTTTTCAAAGGCTTTAAATTTTTCTAAACTAGCAATCTTAAGAACTAGAAATATATTACTTCAAGTACTTTAAAAAAAACCCACCTAATGAAAACTTCAATTTAGTGAATAAAGAATATTTTCTTAAATGCCCAGATGCATTCAATTACACATATAAGACAGAAATATGTGGATAGTAGAAAACATCAGGGAGTTTGTTCAGAATGCTATTTTTTTATGTTTGTGCAATTAAAAGTACATTTTAGATGGCATTTATCTTTTAAAAAATCAATACATTTATTATTCTACTAGAGACCCAATGCATAAAATTCGTGCAAAAGTAGGCCTTCCTCCCCCCAGCTGCTGCACTGGCTTCCCTTTGGCACCCGGGACCCAGCTTCCCTCCCAGCCCCAGATTCATCCAGAAGGTCGTCAGAAAGAACACCTGGTCTAATTAGCATATTATGCTTTTATTATTATAACTATTCTATACCAAAGATTTAAAAAATATCTAATAGGTTTTATAAATTGAATTAAATACTTTCTAATAGAAATACAAAATTCCCTCGTATTAATACAAGACGTCAGAGAGAAACAATAGTGTAAGCCTTTGGAATGCCATTCTTGCCTTTGGGCATGCTCTCATCAGCGGCCAGCTGTTCTATTTTTCTAAGACTTGCTGCAACCAGGACCCGTTTTTACTCTCAGTTTAATGTTGGTCATCCCAGATGGTTGGAAAGCTTCATGCTTCTCATGTCTCCTGTCAGCATGAGCGCCTGAAGAGCAGTACCAGTGACGATCATGATGTCATTCCCACTGTGGCCATGAGAGTTCAAGATGTTTCTCATCTTATTTAAAAATTGATTGTTTAAATTATTGGCTATATTGCCTATGTTTAATTTTACAGACTGTGCTAAGTACCTAGAGCATATTAAAAATGTTAACTTTATTAAAGAATATTTCTTTTTTATAGTATGTCAACTTACATAATAAAGTACTCAGTGCAGTTTTGATTCAAGTCTTAAAATAGTTTTAAAAATTATGCAATTCTAAGTTTTTACATAACAATTCTATAATCTGTTAATAGAAGAAACTTTCCATGTATATTAAGTTATAAATTACAGAAGATTTTAACCATAAATGTTTACCCTATTGTATATAAGAATTTGTGTCCATTTTGTGGTAAAAATACTCTATGAAAACAATGAACAGATTCAATAGGCTACATTGGTTATTTCTGTTCTTAGGAAATGTGGCTTAGATGTGGCTATATCCTGTTTCAACTCTTCTAATGCAAAGGAGTTTGTAACCTAATGAATTTATGTTTTACAAATTTTCTCCCCCAAAGGAAGTCAGTGTATATTTCATTACAATCACCTTACAACATTCTGGTGATGTAAGAGGCAAAACTTGCTTTCCACAACTTAAAAATGAGGAAACTCATGTTCATTGAAGTTAAGTGGTTTAACAAAAGTCATTTAGAGGAACAGGTTTGACTTTCTTAACTCTATTTCCTTTCCACTCACTCAAACTGCATTCTTCGCACAATAAAGATCCATAGCAGTCTCTATTTTGAGTCTTTAGTCCCAGAGTTTCTGATTATTTAAATTCTGCAAGTCAATGTGCAATAAAGATGATGCTGTTTAAGAGACTGAGTTTTCTTCACCTATTTTATAAAGCAGTGTTTGGAGGTAATCAGCATTCTCCTAAAGTTTTAAATTTAAATTTATCTTGACACATATGACTTTTCCTTTTATTTATGTCTGCTTGGTCATTAAAATTATCATCTGCCTTTTCCTTACCAGTGACAGAAGAAAGGCATCATCCTAAATGGGTTTAGTAGGACAATTCTATATTTAACACATATGCAGTCATTTTATGGGGGTTCTTAGTCTAATAGCTGAAAGTACCTTTTAATAATTTTTATCTCATTTAAAAATTTTTTATTGCAATGAATAACTGAGTGACTACTACTTCAAAACTATTTAAATATTATAAGTGTGACATTGTGATTAAATTTGGTCTATTATATTTTAGAATTTAAAATATAGGTGTACCTAGGATATAATGTGTTCAATTTCAGACCACTACAATAAAGGGAATATCACAATAAAGGGAATCACGTGAACTTTTTGGTTTCCCAGTGCATATAAAATTTATTTTTGCCCTCTACCATACTCTATTAAGTATACAATAGCATTATGTCTTAAAGTATACATACCTTAATTTAAAAATACTTTATTGCTAAAATATGCTAACCATCATTGAGCATTCTATGAGTCATAATCTTTTTGTTGGTAGGTTTTGCCTTTGTACCATCAAAGATCACTGATCACAGTGATCCTATATAATGAAGAATTATGTGCAAATTGACTATCACGCCCTTGCACAAGACGGCCACCCCCATGTGGTCACAAGATGGCCACCACAAGATGGCTGGCAGGGGAGGGCTGTTGAGAGGGACCAGGACTGCAGGGGAGGGCTGTTGTGGATGATCAAGTCAGCAGGGGAGGGCAGTTAGGGGCAACCAGGCCAGCACAAGAGGGCAGTTGGGAATGATCGGGCTGTCAGGGGAGTGGTTAGAGGTGATCAGGCTGGCAGGCAGAAGTGGTTAGGGGCAATCAGGTAGGCAGGCAAGTGAGCGGTTGGGAGCCAGCAGTGCCAGATTGTGAGAGGGATGCCCAGATTGGAGAGGGTGCAGACTGGGCTGGGGGACACCCCCCCCATGCATGAATTTCATGCACTGTACCTCTAGTAACAAATATAATAATAACAATGAAAAAGTTTGAAATATTGTATTACCAAAATGTTACACAAAGATACAAAGTGAACAAATGCCGTTGAAAAAAAATGCCTCCAGAATTTCTTGATGCAAGGTTGACATAAATCTTCAATTTGTAAAAAGCACAATATCTGCAAAATGCAATAAAAGGAAGCACAGTAATAAAGAGTTATGTCTTTAACTTTAGACTTTGTCCCTCACTGTTTTTGACATTGATCTTGGTACTGCCCAAATACTGTTTCACGAAACATGAAGTCTTCGTGCCAAAATTCAACAAGCATTTATGGAGTACCAATGCATTTAAGTGATTGTCCTAAGAGCATTGGTGCAGTGCTAATACTATTAAGCAATTTGAATAATTTTATCTAGATATATGTAGTTCTGATTTAATTACTTTTATTTTTACATTTTAAAAAATATATATTTTATTGATTTTTTTTACAGAGAGGAAGGGGAAGGGATAGAGAGCTAGAAACATCGATGAGAGAGAAACATTGATCAGCTGCCTCCTGCATACCCACTTCTGGAGATGTGCCTGCAACCAAGGTACATGCCCTTGACTGGAATCGACCCTGGGACCCTTCAGTCTTGCGGGTCAACACTCTATCCACTGAGCAAAACCGGTTAGGGCTAATTTGATTATTTTTAAGCAAAATTGTCAAACAGTTCAATCAAACAACCAATTAGTTCAAACTTACAATCAGGAAATTTCTGTCTCTTTTAAAAATGAACTAATGATTTGTCTGGCAATTTATAGGTTATTTTCAAGAAAGAAGCAAAATTGGGTCTTGTGTGTAAGTGACAACTCAATTGTCAGAACTCAAATTCTCATTAATTCAATTAAATCAGATTTGTAGAGGCATATATAGTGTTTTCTTTTCCTTAATGTTGCCTCTTTCTATCAGTTGTTGTTTATCTTTCCTTCGTGGATTGTGGATTTTAGTTTTTTATTGGACTAGCAATGACCACCTGACTTTACAGATGATGCACTTGTGCAAAGAGCTCAGGTTCTAGGCGGTGAGTGCCACACAAAAATACAGTAACAAGTGGAAGATATGGAAGTTATATTTCAGAAACAGCTGGTTAAATTCTCCAAGGTACATTTTAATTTAAGGGATATTAAAAATATGTACTTGTGGTTTTATTTTTGCTTTCGCCTGTGATATTCTGGGCAGTCCTCTCCCCCCACCCTTTCATGATACCTACTTCAGCTTTATCTCTTCTTTTTATCCCAGTAAGTCAGACCAAGTTGAATATGTCAATGAATTCAAAAGTTTTAGTCTGTGTATCTCACCACAATTTCCTTTGGGTCCTTCTTAGCTGCTGTGCTACATAAAGACTTTAGTTTTGCTTTTTGCAGTAAAAAAAAATAAAAATAAAAATAAAAATAGGTACCTCAAAATTTATCCCTTTGAGGCACACTTTTCAGTATAATGAAAATTATAAAATACAAAAGAACTTGGTAAAATCTCATGTAATTCTCTTCTCTGTCCTAGTGAGGAACAGTAACCACTCCTTAAATTCATTTGCTCACATCAGCATACCTGTGACAAATTAAAGAGGACATCTGCTAATCTTAAAGTTCCACAGTTTGTTCAAATAATTCATTACAAGGCAAATATTTTTTTAGTTTAGGACATAATACCTAAAATATCTAAAATAACTCATAGTGGCTGCTCAGTAAACATTCTTTTTAAAAAAATGTTTTTAATGAGTTCAGCAAGGAAGGAAGAGAGAAAGAGAGATAGAAACATTAAGGATGAGAGAGAATCATTGACTGGCTAGCTCCCATTGGGGACCGAGCCCATCACCCAGGCATATGCCCTGACCAGAATCGAATTGTGACCTCCTGGTTCATAGGTCAGAATCAAATTGTGACCTCCTGCTCAACCACTCGACTACACTGGCTGGGCTCAGTAAATATTCTTAATAATCTTGTTTTGAAAATGAGCTGGGCAGCCCCTGTTGGCCTGTTGTTTTCCTTGCCCAGGAGACACAGCCTGGCACTCAGGGCAGTTAATCAGAGTTTGCTCAGCCCTTTTGTGTCTTTTCTTCTGGGAGATAATTCACATCCCGTCTCTGCACAGTGCTTACAGATGTAGTTAGGCATACATGCAGTAGGATATACAACTACAGCCAGGTAGGGAGGTTTACCTGTGTCAGTCTGGCTGAATTTGTTCCCACTGGAGAACCCAGGAGGGGGAACATGCCAGGTGGCTCTCTTTTCGTTCTTCCGCAGGTTGGGTTTTAGGAAGCTTAAATTCTCCCCTGCTGCAACTGAGACTAACTGGTTCCTTCCTCCCCTTCTCCTCTGAGCATAATGCAGTTCTGTCTAACTTGATTTAAGGGCTTCATAGAAATGAGAAGACCTAGAAGTTATACATGAAAGAAGCTAAGCAGAGGAAGAAAGTCTTGAAGAATTTAGTTTTGAAGCAAAACAAAACAAAGCACCTTCAGAGACAGACAACAAAAACACTAAGGTAGCAACTGGTTACTTTAAACAGAACAAAATAGGGCACACCAAGGACAAAATTAGGAACAATAGGAAACTGGTTTAACACTGAGGATAATGTACAGATTCCACTTACAATTTGCAAAGTTAAGGACATGAACGTTGTTCCTAAAACTTTTCCAAGATAGTTACCCTTTACTGATGAAGCTAAAATATCAGTGATGACTTTGCTGTAGAATTTGGTATCTCTACCATATTTAAGGATACAAATTGTATTAGGAGTCACTAATTCCTAAGGGATAAAAGCAAAAATCAAACTAGTTAAGGAAAATAAATACAAAAATTAACTGGCACGTATTACTGGGATTGAAGAAATATGTCGCAGATGTGCAAGATTTATAGCCTAATCAAATTCTGTCTACATTCCTGCTTCTACTTGTGTGTCAGTTTCATTGTAGAGACAATTTCTTTTTCGAAATCAGGGAAGAAGATTGCTGTTAGCTCAGATTTACATCCTGCCAGGTAGAACCTTCCTGGGAAACATCTTAATATCTCTGGATCAGTTTCAGTGAAGATTCTTATGGCTCCTGTTTGAGTCCTGTGACCAGCCCTGGGCCAGCCTTGGTCATGTGGCCACTCTGAAGTAGGGAAAGAGTGCTAGGTGAGATAGTCCAAACCAGGACACATGAAAGAAAATTGTGTAGTTACCAGAGAAAAGAGAAAGAATACTAGACAGGCAACCCAAAAAATGTTCCCTATTGCAGTGACATTGTTTTTTTTTTAATATTGTTATTACATAAAGTATTACAAAGATTAGCACATCTCTTTTTCCCCCTGCCCTTCCCCCTGCCTCCCCTACCCCCCAGTGTTTTGTGTCCATTGGTTATGCTTAAATGCATGCATAAAAGTCCTTTGGTTGATCTGTTACTGCCCCACCCCAAGCCTTCCTGTCCTTGTTGCTGTAATTTGACAGTCTGTTTGATGCTGCTCTGCCTCTGTATCTATTTTTGTTCACCAGTTTATAATGGTTATTATTATCCATAGATGAGTGAGGACATGTATATTTTTCTTTCATTGACTGGCTTATTTCACTTAGCATTAATCTCTTCAGTTCCATCCATGCTGCTGCAAATGCTAAGAACTCCTTCCTTTTTACAGCAGCGTAGTATTCCATTCTTAATTGGGTATGGTTACAGAGATCATTTATGAGCACTATTTTTGTTTTGTTTTTTAATTTTTTCAAAGAGAACTCAGAGGTCATGATGGTCTTCCAGGCCCAGTGACCCCAACATCTCAACGGTCACTCCATTCCAGTGGCCAGTCGTGCACTAGTGATCATTTGCCCAGCCCTAGGTGGATGTTTCATCACACGTGGCCAGAGGAGCCCCAGTTAACTGAATATGGGCTGGGCTTGGGCAAGGATCAAGCAGAAGAGGTAGAGGGAAGCCACCAAAGCCACTGCCCCTCTTGCCTAGAGCCAGAGGCAGCCGCTCATCTTCAGGAGAGGCAGAGGGAGGATCCTCACTGTATCTTGTGGGCCCAAATGGCGGCACCCCCAGGTCTGAGCCCACCTTGTCTCTAGCCAGAAGTTTCCTCTGTCACCGTCGCTGCTGATGTCGACCAATCAGGAGGAGAGTCAGGGATGCTGCAAAAACCCCCAGAAAGAAGCCAGCCAGTCCAGCCCCATAGTGTGGTCCCGGCTTGAGGAGCCCTGCTGGCTGCCCCACACCAAGCTATAAGCCGCTACCACACTGGCTGCCCCGCCCTCCTGACATTCACAAACATAAGCACCCATTGGCCCCGGGGTTACCACCACCTCTAGCCCATCCCTCCAGTGGTAAAAGCGCTCACTCCACTGGGCTGGTGCCACACACAGGATGCCTAGGCTGAGTTTGGGGAACATGGCAAGACCACACATGCAGCTGCAGCCACAGCAACTTCAAACACTACTGGGTGTTCTCCAGGCTCTTTGGGACACAAAGAAGAGACATCTGCTGACTCTCTGTCTTGGACCAGCCCTCCATGCTCGCCAGCATGGGCCACACATGCTGCAGCTAGCCAGAAGCTCCAGGCACAGACAGGGTCTTGGGCCAGGATGCACTCTGAGCAGCTCTGGAGACATCCACAGTTGGTTGTGTTCATTTGTGTTACCCAAGTACGGGAGCCAACCAGGAGCCAGCTTTGATAGAATTTCATATTCTCAACAGGCTGTGGCTCTAGAATAAGGCCAGATCCTCAATGACGCTGAGCTTGGCTCCAATCCGCACAGCTCTGTTTGAGGTGTCCATCCTGGGTTCCCAGTTAGAGCACATCATACTCTTTCCCTGAGAGGCTGGCCACCCTGTAAATAGATAGAACAGCCTAATTATTAATGCATTGATTTTTTTTTAAAAAGGCCACTTTATTGGCAATACACCATAGAAATGTATTTTGTAGGTGTAGGTAACATAGGTAGTACAGCCTAATTACTAATGCTTCTCCTGTTCATGTTCAAACTTCATTACATTTTAGGTAGTTCAAAAATAAAAACTGCCCTGCTGGGTGTGGCTCAGTGGTTGAGTGTCGACCCAGGAACCAGGAGGTGGCAGGTTCTATTCTGTTTGGGGTACATGCCTGGGTTTGGGGCTTGATCCCCAGAGGGAGCCATGCAGGAGGCAGCAAATCAATGATTCTCTCATCATTGATGTTTCTATCTCTGCTTCTCCCTTTCTCTCTGAAATCAATAACAAATATATTTTTAAAAATAATAACAAATAAAAACTACCTCAATGTAACCAGTTAGACTTACAAATCTTATAGGCAAATGGCACTGAAGGAATGGTATGATAATTGCAATGGTCTTGAGTGGCAGAAGTGTATAATAAAGTTGTCATAACAGAAGTTTAATGATTCTGATTGGTGTTCACTTCAGAAAACAAAATGCTGACACAAAACTGATGATAGCTGTCAGTATGCACAAAATGAAGGTAATTCCTCAGAGCAGCAAGTCTCCTTTTCAATTTATTTGTGGCTAACTTAAAACAAATAAATAATTATTAAATAAAATCATTTTATTTTAAAAATGGATTTTTAAAGCCTGTGGTTTTATCTGTAGAAAGATAGATCTGATTTATCTTCCAGGTATAAATGTTATAGCTTTGAGTATATAATATTTATTAAATACATTGAGCAAACCTTTTCAGAGAAGATTTGATACCTAGGTCATCTCAATTAATACAGGAACCTCATAGCACTGTTATCTTTAAACTACATTTGAGGAAATCCATGGAAACATTGTATAGAACTGATAAATAATGCAGTAAAAATAGATTAATGTATACCTTCATGTTTTTAATCACTATAATGTATTACCTTTCATTCAAAGATTCTTATTAAATGAATGGATTAATGATTACTGAGAATCAAACCTAATACTCTGCCATGACTGACTGAAAAAAAAGTTAAAATTAGATAGAAACCAAAATAGATATTAGTTCACTTAAAAAGAAGACAGAGAAACCAGCCCTTTCATATTTTATGAATGTAATATTAATTAGTCAAAATCTTTAGGATAATGTGAAGCTATTTTTGTAGAGCAAGAACATTTTTTTTCTTTTTTAAATTCTTTATTGTTTGAAATATTCCATATAGTATTACCTATGTCTCCTTTTTCCCCATTGACCTCTCCTCAGCCACCCCCAACCCCCAGCACATACCCTCACCTCACTGGTGTCTGTGTCCATTAGTTATGCTTATATGCATGCATACAAGTCCTTTGGTTGATCTTTCCTCCCCTCTCCCCTGCCTTCCCTCTGTTTGATGCTTCTCTGTTTCTGAATCTGTTTTTCTATCTGATTATGTTGCTCATTATATTCTACACATGAGTGAGATCATGTGATATCTATCTTTTTCTGACTGGTTTATTTCGCTTAGCATAATGTTCTCCATATCCACCCATGCTGCTGCAAATGATGAGTTCTTTCTTTTTTACAGCAGTGTAGCATTCTATTGTGTAGATGTACCACCATTTTTTAATCCACTCATATGCTGATGGGCACTTAGGCTGTTTCCAAATCTTAGCTATGGTAAATTGTGCTGCTATGAACATAGGGATGCATATATCCTTTCTGATTGGTGTTTCTGGTTTCTTGGGATATATTCCTAGAATTGGGATCACTGGGTCAAATGGGAG
>PVJC01039889.1:0-16046 GCA_004026665.1 Murina feae | reverse complement strand
GGGGGGTGGGAGGGCTGGTGAGTGCAGGCGTGGATGTTTCCCACTGGAGGGCCCATGATTGCACACGCCTGGTGGGCCCCCACCGCTGAGGGGACACATCTGGCACAGAGCTGGGTGGCGAGCCAGGGGCAGACGCTGGTGCAGGATCCCTCAGTGGGGCCCTGCTGCTGAGCGAACACACCTGGGGTGGAGCTGCGCAGCGGACTGTCTTTGGATGCTCCGCACTGTGCAGCAGACTCTCCTGCATGTCCTGCGGAGGCCCCCAGGGGGCAGATGAAGGCAGTGGACCCTGGACGGGTGCTCCCGCATGCCCCCCCCTTACCCGAGGAGGCCCCTGGGGCAGAGCCACACAACTGACCCAGGACAGGTGCTCCTGGACGCCCCATGGAGGCCCAAGGGGCAGAGCCAGGCAGGAGACCCAGGACGGCTACTCCTACACACCCCACAGAGGCTCCCGAGCTCCCGCATGCCCCGAGGAGGCCCCCGGGGGGCGGAGCCAGGCAGCGGACCCAGGATGGTTGCTCCTGCAAACCCCTCGGAGGCCCCCGGGGCGGAGCCAGGCAGTGGACCCGGGACACCCAAGGAGGCCCCAGGCCGGACCCTCCCCCAACTGAGCTGACACACCCGGCACAGCTGTGCCGGCTGCGGAGGCTCCCACTGCAGAGCCGCCCTGCCAGCCTCCATCTTGGCTGGGTTAATTTGCACATGGCCGCTCTGATTGGCTGGTGGGTGTGGCTTAGGCGTCCCAAAGTAATGGTCAATTTCAATATTACGCTTTTATTAGTTTAGATAATTGAAACACTGTTGCTTTAAGTTAAGGCCTAGGCAGGTAACGAAACCTCCTGTTTGTTTCAGCTCCGTGGCTTCTATAATTGAAACATTGTTACCATGACCAAAGGCTCAGCCAGCCTAGGCAGGCAGTTGCAACCTAAGCCTCTAGTTTGCTCTAGCTCCGTGGCTACTGGCCTCCATCTTGGCTGGGTTAATTTGCACAGCCACTCTGATTGGCTGGTGGGCGTGGCTTAGGTGTCTGGGATGATGGTCAATTTGCATATTACTTTTATTAGATTAGATAGTAAGCAAATGATCCTGAGAGAGAATATGGAGCTGATGATTTGTGACCACAAAGAAAAGCAGTCCATTCAATTTCTCTTGTCAAGTTTCATCATTATCTAGTGCCATCAGTTTCAGCTATTCCAGAAACTGTCTTGCTAACTATGACTATTGTTAACAGCATCATATTTTGCTGCTGTACTGGAAACATCCTTTCAATTGAATGGCTTCCAAAAAAACTATAAAGCAGTGGAAGTCACTACTGTGAAACCAACTTAAACTCTCAGAAAATCTTACTGAGAGTTGCCACCTCCCAGTTTTTACAGTCCGAAGACGAGATGGGCTATTGATGATTTAACTGGTCTAATCCTCAATAATAAAATCCTATATAATAAAACCAGTGGAATGACTGGTTGGCGGGGCCTGTGAGCAGGCGGTGCCAGGCCAGCCAAGGCGGGTGCCAGTGGGCAGAGGGAAGGGACAGCAATTGGGGGGCGACGGCGACCAGCAGCAGAAGGGTAATGGGGGGGGCTGGAACTGCCCCCCCTGGTGGTCAGTGCACTCCCTCCCACGGGAGGAATGCCACTTAGCCACAAGCCAGGCTGATGGCTGGTGAGCACAGCAGTGGTGGTGGGAGCCTCTCCTGCCTCTGTGGCAGAGCTAAGGATGTCTAACTGAAGCTTAGGCGGGGATGAAGGACCCTTCCCCCCATCCCCAAGTGCACAAATTTTCATGCACCGGGCCTCTAGTATGAAATGATAGTGATGCCTTAACAAACTAAAGGTAAGCTGGAGTCATATATGGCTTCATCAGAAAAAAAAATTCAGAAACAGGAAATATCAATAAATGCCATGAAAGAGAGAATGCTCACGTAGTCTGGGAGATTGGATGCATAATCAAGCAGTCTTAGGCTCTTCTCAGGACACTTGTCAGATTGTTCTGAGGGATATCATTTTAAACCTACTAATAATTTTAGTTAGCAAAACCCAAGAAAGGTATTCTCCACGTATATTTCTTTCGAATGAGGAATACAAAGGAGAAGGTTTTGCCCAGCTCAACTTAGGACAATATACCATCTATCTGATCAGACTAAGAGAAACCTGCAAAAGGGCGCCACGACCTCTGGGCTGGTGAAATTCTAACTATCTAAATGGAGAAGTACGTACTCCAAACTAGTCATTAATGAAGTCAATCGCCTACCTGTAAGCCCAGCAAGAGCTGAGGAAAAAAGTGTAGCTCAAATCTTGATAATATACTGGGAGATCGGCTAAGTCAAGAAAGATTCTGAATTCTTAAATATTCTGGTGTTTATTTGATACTAGAGGCCTGGTGCACAAAATTCGTGCACAGGTAGGGTCCCAAGGCCTGGCTAGTGACTAGGGCCGATCTGTAGGGTGACCGGTGGGGAAATGGGGGGTCCCCCCACTGGTACCCACCTTGGCTGCCTGCTCATTGCCCCCCATCCTTCTCCCCAGCCCCCCGCTGGCATCCACTTTGGCTGGCCTGGGGTCTGCAGGCAGCTCCTGCATTGAACATCTGCTCCCTGGTGGTCAGTGCACATAATAGCGATTTCCATATTAGGCTTTTATTACATAGGATTTGGGTTTTTTACTGATGTAGGATCTTGCTCACACATCCCCCCTCCGACACATACACAGCAAAAAAGCAATTCTGGAAACAATGTCTAGTTCTAGTCCTAGGTAAGGAATATGGGTACATTTCATGAATCTCCCATAATTATGATGTTGGCCTACAGACAAAAGAAGGAAATACTATTGAAACGTATTAGATGTCTTTAAAAGTGCCACTATGAGAAAGGGTATGAACCGCAAGTAAAAAAAACTATTATATCTTTGATAGCTGAGTTGAAACCTTCAGTTGGGGGAATCATTTCACTTTGTTATAACAGAGTCTCACCTGTTGGTTCAACTGTTTGTCCTATGCAGAAATCCTTTCTACAACATCTCTGCCAACCCTGCCAATTCTATAGCTAAACAGATTGTTAAAGGGAGTCTGACTCCCTGCAACCTTCCATCTACTGGTACCTTCAGTTTTGACTGCTGAAGCTATACAAGTCATATCCATTTACTTTTCTACTGGAATGTCTTAAATATATGTGAAGAGAGTAACATTGTCTGACCTTAGTCTTCTTTCACCTACAGAATAAGTAACTCTAGTTTTCATCTGTTGCTTGTATAATAAATTCCAGAGGCTTTAATTCCACTTGCCTTCTCTGAATAATAAGAAAAATCCTTCTTCTATGCAATCCACACAATTGAATACAATAATTGAGGTTCAGTCTGACTGGTTCAATGTAGACAGTTGAGTAGCACACTACAAATACAGAACAGTAACATAACACACTACAAGTACAAAACAAGTGTTACCAATCTTGTCTGGAACTCTACAATGCAAGCTCTTTTCCAACTTGGCATTCTTCTACATATACATGTATATAGGACTTAACAAACATTTGCTCAGTGCTGTCTAATATTTTGATATGTATATCATCTTCTGCCACCATCTCTATATCTAAATTTCTTGACCCTGATAAATGGTTTTACACATTTCTCTATGGAATGATACCATGCTGCACACTTTCCAAAATATTTAAAATTCTCAAACTACTGAATTCTATTTTAGTCACCCCAGTTCTAAGATTCTAGAGAATGCTATGTATTTCTTTGGCTGTGACGGACAATAAGATGACTTTCTCCCAAAGTTTCTGTCCTTCTTCTAAACAAGTTCAGAGAAGCAATCACCTTTACTGAAATCTGCTCTTTTCTAGGGGATTACACTGTCAAGCATTTCAGATGCTATTGTTTTTAGCAAAATTAAAGCTGCAGCCTCTCTACCACCAACTTGCCTCTACAAGTTTTGCAACATGTCACAAATTCATTCCTATCCTCTGTATGAGGGATGGTATGTGGGGGTAGGGAGAGGATAAGGAGGAAAGGGAGCTGGTGGTGGCGGGACTGAAGAGAAAACAATTTTTCTTATAAAAATGACTTCTTAAAGCATACTTATCTACAAGGATTGTAATTCAGCTCAATAAAAAAAATACACCTAATAGAAGAAAAGTTCCAGTTTATGTTGATTGTGTTTTTCATTAACAGAACTCCTTTGGGGATGGCAACTGATTATTCTTTGAACTAAATGTTTTAGATAAAAAGACAATTTTTTTCTAAAACTGTTCTTCTATCCATTTTCCTTGGTCTGCAAACACTTATTCCTGTTTCTTGGACATCAGAACAAAAAGACAAAAACATGCTCCCCACCCCCCTCCGAGTAAAACCTCCAAACTTTAATTGGCTAAAAAAACCTGTTTTCCTCCATTGCTTACTCTGTAATGTACAAACCGAAAAAAACAACTTGGTCAGGCAGCTACATAGTCTTACCACCTACTTTGAGCTCCCAATGGCATGTATAGATGCACATATACATTACTGATAACTCACTGTTGGGGATATACAATGTATTCTCCATATAGTAACAGAAAATGGCAGTTGGATGCATTTATTTAAAAATTAAGAAAACAAGTTCTCTCCCATCATCTAGTAATTTAGATAGAATTTACAAAGTTAATTTAAAGATTCTTTTTTTGTGATGTGGCATTTGCAACTTCTACATAATTTTGGGAAGGACTTTAAATTTAAAATTTTTTTTTTTTTTTTAAATATATTTTATTGATTTTTTTACAGAGAGGAAGGGAGAGGGACAGAGAGTTAGAACATAGATGGGAGAGAAGCATCGATCAGCTGCCTCTTACACACCCCCTACTGGGGATGTGACCACAACCAAGGTATATGCCCTTGACCAGAATCGAACCTGGGACCTTTCAGTCCCCAGGCCGATGCTCTATCCACTGAGCTAAACCGGTTAGGGCTAAATTTAAAATTTTTTAAAAAATTAAAATGATTTTTCAATAATAGTTGAAATACAATATTGTATTATTTTTATTTGTACAACAAAGTGGTCATACATTTATATATGAAGTTATATGCCTGCTTTTAAAAAATATATAATTTTATTGATTTCAGAGAGGAAAGGAGAGGGGGAGAGAGAGATTGAAACATCAGTGATGAGAGAGGATCATTGATTGGCTGCCTCCTGCATGCCCCTCCCTCCTCGGGATCAAGCCTAAAACCTGGTCATGTGCCCTTGACCAGAATCGAACCTGGGACCCTCCAGTCTGCAGGCTGAAGCTCTATCCTTGGAGCCAAACCGGCTAGGGCTATGCCTGGTTTTAAATGCAGGGCTTTAAAGCTCTGGTATATGTAGACCATTAGCAATTTTTATTTTATTATTCTCTTTTTATACCTTAAATTCTTTTTTTATATATACCTTAAATTCTTAACTGTATAATCTGTACCTGATAATATGAAAAATTGTGAGGGGTGGGTTTGTTCTCAAAATAAGTTTTCCATTTCAGTCTGAACAAACCACAATAAATCTATGTATAAAGTACTTTGAAATGTTGGGACAGGCTGAGGGTGGAATGGTGGGGGAGGAACAAAAATCATAAGAAGCTAATCCCATAATCTTAAACCTCTAAATATTCCTATTTTCAGATATGAACTCATTAATACATCAAATTCTTGAAAGGTAGCAACTACAATCTTCCTTGGTTATTTTTATCCCACAGATCAAGTGAACAGACTCTAAGTAACATTACCCTTTGGATTATGTATCAGTTGGTTACGACAGTTTGTCAAATCAGTTGTTTAAATGTTGACTATGTGGTCAAACAGGACAATCCAAATTAGCTGAGGAAAGGCAGCACTGAACACGAATATTTTAGGCAAAATGGCTAAACAGCTTAGATCTGAGTTGAGCATTCTTAACCCCTTTCTGCTGCCCACAGGCTGTTTCTGGTTCTCTCACCAACAACCCCTCAAATCTTCTCTCTTTAAAAAGGCTCCCCATTGGGAACCCAACAAAGTTGTAATTGATCAAGAAAGTATACCTCCTAATAATATGTATGTTTTAAAACTGGTACAGGTTAAAGCAAACGAATTTGTTGGTAGTAACAGGTCTGTGCACAAGAAAATCTTTCTTATGCCCCTTCTTGCGCATCATTCCTATTCCAAAAGAAGAGAGCACTTTAAAACATATCCTCTGTTTTTTAAAAAACTCTTTTAGCCTGGCCTGATAGCTCCAGATATGACAAGGCTGCAGGTTCCATCCCGGGTCAGGGCACATACAAGAATCAACTAATGAATGCGTAAGTAAGTAAACGACAATTCGATAATCTCTCAAATCAATAAAAAAATTATTTTAAGCAATCAAGTAATCTATCAAATAAAACACCAGGATTATGAGAAGTATGAATCCCATTTTCAATGATGAGGACAGGGATAGTCATGACCTTTCCTAAAAGTGGAAAAGTATAGAAACAAGCTGAGGGTCTCACTTCTAGTTCTTTTAAATTCTTCAATGAAATGCAATATGTTCGTATCATTAAGCGAACCTAGTAAATACTAAAAGTCATTCAGACGACATAAATCTCAGAATGAAGCAAGGTCAGTCCCCATGTAACTCTAGATCCAAGCTCAAGTATCTGCACCATCTTTCCTTCTCATCCCACTACTTTTTCACCCCCAGGATGCGTGTGGGTGAGTGTGTGGCAGAGACCACCATGCGGATTCAGCCTAAATCAGACCTCAGTTCTCCCGATTATCACCATTTCCAGTACTAGTCTCTCCAGAAACTTGCTAACGAAACTCATTCCCGCACATGTGTCAATGGCCCATTAAGCGACTCCTCCTCCTAAGTTACATCTTTGCTTTTTACAAAGGACTTTAACACCTTCCCCCAAAGGATTGGTGAGAATCATAGTGGAATTTGCAAGAAGGGCAGATTTTGGAGGCCTTTCAGATTACAAGGTCTACCACGTCCCCTCTTTCTCGTGTGCGGAGAGGCCTTCTAGGGGGGCAAGACCGGAAGTTGATCCGAGGATTGCAGACACAAAACAAAGCCACAAGAAAACACACACCTAGCGAGCGCGGCCCGCTCCCTCCAGCCCCTGCCCCAATCTCCTCAAGCCGCGCTGGATGAGAAGGAGAAGCCCAGGCCCGGAGGCCCCGAGTCCAGGCGGGGAAAGGCCGGGCAGAGGAGCCCGGAGCGCAGGTGGGGTTTGGCGCGCGGCGAGGCGAGGCGGCGACGCCCGCGTTACCTGCGGCGAAGTGCAGCGGCGTGGACTTCCTGCCCGCCGTGTCGCGGCTGTTCACCTTCTCGGGCGTCACCAGCCTCTTGACTCGCTCCACATCCCCGTTGCGGCACGCCTCGAACAGCTCGCGGGCGGCCGGCTCCATGGCCTCCGCCGCCGCGCCCGCGCAGGCCGCGCCCCCGCCGGCGCAGCGGCGGCCCGACATGATCGTGGCCGCCGCCGCTGCCAGCAGTAGCGCCAGCAACGGCAGTAGGAGCCCGGGCCCCGCGAGCAGGAGGGCGAGGCCCCCCGGAGGAGACGCACTCAGGGCCTGGGCCGCTCAGCTCCCTCCGATCACCGGGATCGGCGCAGTCCCATGACCGCGCCGCCGCGCGTCCCTCGCTGGGCCTAGCGACCCCCGACTGCCCCGCGGCGGCGGCGGAGGCAGCTCGAACCCGACGTTCGAGACGCCGGGCGACGCGGCGGCGGAAGCTGGGAAAGCCCCTCCCGCCAGCACCGCGCCGTCTTGGGAGCGCGAGTGACCACGTGTTGCGCGTGCGCAGTGGTCGCAGGCCGGCCGGACCCGCCGCGGCGCGCGAGGGCGCGCGAGGGGGCTTGTGGGAAATGTGGCCGTGGGAGGAGGAGGGGTCTCGGCCCACCGCCAGGCCCTCCGCCATCTTTGCGGTGGGTTTTACTGAGGTGGCGCGACTCCGCTTATTGTCCTTTTTTAAAGCGTGAATTTCCTCAGCCGAATTTCCTTGCTTTCTACGTTTTTTTTCTTTGTTACGCCGAGAAGAGCCTTTGACAGCGTCATCCTCCCGCGATCTTATTATTTTGGAATTCTCACTGTGGAACCCCCGCCCCCCTTTTTTTTCCAGCTCCCTTTCTCCTGGGGGATTTTTCTTCTATTTTCCTTACGGTTTCTTCCCTGCTCTCCACCTGATGGGAAGTTTGGGTGCGCTGCCTCAAGAGCATTTAAGTGAAATTAGGAAAGCAAAGGGAGTTTGTTCCGATTCTAAGTGAATAAATGCGAGGTATGGCTCTGGTTAATTATTCCTTCCATAGCTGAGTTATTAGCTGAGGACTAATCCCATGGCCCATAGGTAAACCAGCGTTATACTGACTTAGCTGAGGTGTGGATGTATGGGACAAAGGTTAATGAACTGCAAAAAAAAAAATTCCTCGGTTGCCTGACTTCTTTAACCTGTTTTTCAGGTTTTGTTTGGAAATGTTGACTCACCACTGTGCTCAAAGATAGAGGATGTACTCCTTTGGCAGCATTTTTATAAATGTGAAAGTTATGAAAAAATATATATGTATCCATTAGAATAACGACTATAAAAAAACACCATAAAATAGGGTTGGTGAGAACATGGAGAAACTGGAACCTTTGTGCACTGCTGGTGGGACTATAAGCTGGTGCAGTGGCTATGGAAAACAATATGGCATTTACTAAACCTTTAAAAACAGAACTAAATAAAAATAAAAAAACTGCTATGAAATGCAGTAACCCCACTTGTGGGCATAGAGAAAGGAATTGAAAGCAGGGTCTTGGAGAGATGCTTGCACTCCCGTGTTCATAGCAGCATCTCTATATTAAAGGCTAATATGTGAAGTGTGTCGGGTAATGACCTCAGGTAGCAGCGCCGGGCTTCCTCTCCCTGGCTACTCGCCTCCTTGCAGTTCTTCAGCCGAAGAACACGACTTGCTTTATAGCCAGGTGGGAACATTTCACCCTGTAACCAAAGGTCTGTGAGGTGTTTTCCCATGCCTCATCTCATTTGATCCTCACGGAAGTCCTGGAGTAGGTAGATGGGAGACTCGGTGGAATCCTATTTTCTTTTCATTAGCCAGAAAAATGGAGATTTAGAAAGTTTAGAAACTGGACCCGACTGAGAAGAAGTAAGAAATGGTGGACCTTGAAAATGACTTCAGGCCCTAACTGGTTTGGCTCAGTGGACAGAGTGTCCGCCTGCGGACTGAAGGGTCCCAAGTTCGATTCTGGTCAAGGGCATGTGCCTTGGTTGTGGGCACATCCCCAGTAGGGGGTGTACAGGAGGCAGCTGATCGATGTTTCTCTCTCATTGATGTTTCTAACTCTAGATCACTCTCCCTTCCTCTATATAAAATATATTAAAAAACAGAAAATGACTTCAGGTTTTCTCAAACACTGCTACAGGTAAATATTTTACCCTGTGTTCTCCCTGCGTGATCTACAATAATAACCTGCTTTGTGTTGATATTTACTGCTGTGTTGCTGACAAGTACCTGAAAGAGAAGTTGGGGTGCTTCACTGGGCTGGAAAAAGTTTAGCTAAATCAGAAAGCAGGTCTAATTAAGCAAGTTTATTCTGTATCTATAAAAGAAAGCAGGTCTAATTAAGCAAGTTTATTCTATATCTATATCTATATCGTGCATGCGCAATACATAATAAAGCTCTCACTGGCACCAATCACACTCATGTGTTTCCATATGTCATTGTTGATGGTGAATTTGTTGACACCTCTATTATAGAGAAAGGGCAAATAGCGATATTGAAACATTTCTTCTAATTAGTTTCCTTTCAATGTGCACGAATCCATGCACCAGGCCACTAGTTATTTATAATAGCCAAGAGGTCAAGGCAACCTGATGTCCATGAGCAGGTGACTGGATAAATAAAATGTGGTGTATACATACAACAGAATATTATTCAGCTTTGAAAAGGAAATCCTGTCAAATGCTGCAGCATATACTAGTATGAACCTTGAGGACATCATACTAAGTGAAATAAGTCAATCCCCTTTGCCCCCAAAGACTGTATGATTCCACTTATATGAGGTGTATTAGTTAGTTAGGATTGTCATAATAAATCCCACAGAATAGGTGGCTTTTTAAACAACAGAAATTCATTTTCTGCAGTTCTTGAGACGACATCCAAGAGCAGGGTTGGCAAGTCTTATTTTTCCTGAGGCCTCTCTCATTGACTTGCAGATAGCCATCTTCTTGCTGTGCCCTCATAGAGTTTCTTCTCTGCTCGTATGCATTCTTGGTGTCTTTGTGTCCAAATTTTCTCACAAAAGGAAGTCACATTGGATTAGCGCTCACTCGTGTGGCCTTATTTAATCTTAATTTCATTTTTAAAGGCCTATATCTCCAAGTATAGTCACGTTCAGAGATACTGGGGGTTAGGACTTCAACATGAAATTTTGGGGAATAGTCAGTTCATAACATGAGGCAAAAATAGAAGCAGAAAGCTGAGTAATGGTTAGTTACCAGGGGCTGGGGAGAAGAGGAAATAGGTTTATTGTTGAATGAGTATAGAGGTTCAGTTTCACAGCATGGAAATTTCTGGAGCTCTGTTGCACAACGAGAATATACTTTACTGAACTGTACATTTAAAAATGGTTAAGATGCTATTAAAAATGCAAATAAAGTTGAATATCTTCATTGTTTATGGTCTATTTGTATTTTTCTATTGGGTTGATTGGTGTTTCAGGTTTCTAAGGACATATTCCTAGAAGTGGGATTGCTGGGTCAAAAGGCAGTTCCATTTTTAATTTTTTCCAGGAAATTCCATATTGTTTTCCACAGTGGCTGCACCAATCTGCATTCCCACCAGCAGTGCACTAGCGTTCCCTTTTCTATACATCCTCACCAGCACTTATTGATAGAGAAAATCTTATACACATGCACTAGCAGACATGCACAAGATGTTTATTGCAGTTGCTTATGGTAATAAAGAGTTAGGGATAACTTACATGTCCTTTATAAAAAATGGATAAGGAAAATATATAAGCATATGATTGAATATGATCAGAAATGAGCTGGATTTTCATAGAGCAATATGAATAAATAAGGTTGCACAAGAAATTAAAAACAATGCAATTGATAGCACACTTTCATGTATGTAAGTTAAGGAATACACAAAAATACTATCAGATATTTTCAAGGACAAATACATGTATGAAGGTAGATTGAAAGAACATACATTAAATACATAAGAGAGACCTTATGATTTGATGCAAACTCTCATCTTGGGGGAGCACATGCTCCAAGATGGAAAAGAAAATGCAGAAAAAGTGAAGGGCAGTGAAAAATTAAGTTTGGGGCCAGGGACAGAGATTAACATAAGATAATAAATAAATCATAATTTTTAGAAAGGTGCCATGAAATTAATATTTTTTATTCAATTCTATACTCCTGAGGTAAAAAAATTCACCAAGGTATAACACTTTTGGAAAGAATTGTATTTTTATTTTATAAATATTTTAGTTATCTATACCAATATGAAATAAATGAAATAAATTAAACATTTTGCTTCAATGTTTTTTAAAATGGCAAGTTATTTTATTAGGTTAATGCAGAGTACACTTAATAACATTTCTATTTCTCTGAAAAACTTAGCAAGTTTATTTGCTCCAATCGAATAAAATTTATTTTCAACAGCTTTATTAATTATATATTTGTTTTAAAATTATATATACATATATTTTTTCCTCATTTGTTTCTTGACAGCTCAATGACAAGTTCTCATAATTTATTTAAATTCATAATTTGCCATAGGGCACACTAATTACTATACAGTTGGGATTTAGAGACCATCATATATCTGATGTTTAAAATAAGAAATTTTCCTATTCAGCATAACCAGAAACTTCACTGAAGGGGAAGCTCTAAAACTCTGTGGTTAAGTCTTCTACATTTAGCATGATAGATTAATTTATAGCAGAAAATTGCACTCTTTAAGAATAACTAGAGAAGTTGGGTTTAAAAAAAATCTCTTTATGCATATTGGGACAAGTAGGACAAGTAAGACAAGTAAGCATTTGAGAGGTCAAGATTCTGTAGAGGAGAAAATCCTAAAGAGCTGAACTAACATTCCTCAGCCATGTTTTTCCATGGGGAATTTCACAATTCTGTGCTCAAGGAATGTGCTGATATCCAATTAAAGTCTTGGGCAAAGGGAAACCATCTGCTTGCTGAAAGGCAGAGAAACCATCAGAGCATTTGGCAATCCTTTGGTTCTAAAGAGACAAATTGGAGGCTGCAGGGGCAGAACACTGAGTCCAATTGATCAGAGTGTGTTTTTTTTTGGTTTTGTTTTTAGCCATTTTGTTGAATTCTAAAGCTGTAAAAGACAGGAAGGAGGCTAAGAAGCGGGGCAGAAATTTTCTGAAAAGTAGGGTGGAGTTTCTGGCTGTCCCAGGCAACCAAGGGGTCAAGGATTAGAGTTTAAGACAGGTCATGGAGAAACGGAACCACCCAGGCTTTTAGTTTGAACCCTGAGGCTATGCTGTACCGAGGGAGTGATAAGAGGAGGCAGAAGGAACTTTAGGAGAACTGCAGCTTAATCTTGAGTCAGCTCAGCCCCTGATTGGACTAAGGTGATCAAGTCTAACTTTGCCTTCCCAGGAGAGGAAATGGTGAATGCACTCAAGATTTCCTTGTCCCAGAGCTTCTACAATTTTTCAACACAATATCTAAATATCAATCAGAGAGTATCAGGCATACCAAGAAATAGAGAAAAATGACTAAAAACATAAGGAAAAACAGGTGATTCAGAGTTATAGATATCAGTCAAATATTAAATATAACTGTGATGAATATATTTAAGAAAATAGAGCCCAGCCTGCATGGCTCAGTGGTTGCGCAGCAACCTACAAACCAGGAGGCCATGATTTGATTCCTGTCAGGGCATATGCCTGGGTTGTGGGCTCAATAAAGGGTAAAGGGTGTGCAGGAGGCTGCCGATCAATTCTCTCCCTTCATTGATGTTTCTATCTTTCTCTCCCTCTCCCTTCTTTTCTGAAATCAATAAAAATATATTTTAAAAAATAAGAAAAATAAAGAAAACAGAGAGGAAGGAGAAAATAGATTTAAAAAAAATGAAAATTTCACCAGAAACAAATGGGACATAGCTAACAGATCTAACATACATATAATGAAAGATTCAGGAGACTAGGAGTAAAAGGGGGAGCAAATGATGCAAGATGGAAAAAGAAAATGCAGAAAAAGTGAAGGGTAATGAAAAGCTAAAAATATGGGTGAAAATGAATGTACTTTGATGGTATAAAAGAACAATAATGTTCTGTGAAATTTAAAATATGTAGAATTAAATGCATGATATGAATACCACAAATGGCAGGAAGTGGTAAATTGTGTTAAAGTGTTCTAAAGTCCCAGCATTGTCAGGGAAGTAGTAAAAGTAATAATTAATTTAAGGCTGTATTGAGGGTTAAATTGTGTTCCTCCGAAAAGATACTGATATTCTAACTCCCAATACTCAGAATGTGACCTTACTAGTATTTGGAAATGTGGTCATTGCAGGTGTAGTTCCTTAAGTAGAGGTGAGGTCATACTGGAGTAGGGTGGGACCATATCAATATAATGTGCTTATAAGAAAACAGTCATGCCCTGGCTGGTTTGGCTCAGTGGATGGAGCCTGCAGACAGAGGGGTACTTGGTTCGATTCTAGTCAGGGGCACATGCCTGGGTTGTGGACTTGATCCTCAGTGGGGTGGGGTGGAGGCATATGGGAGGCAGCTAACTGATGATTCTCTCTCATCATTGATGTTTCTATTTCTTTCTCCCTCTCCCTTCCTCTCTAAAATCAATACAAATATATTAAAAAAGAAAACAATCATGTGAAGACACAGAGATACAGGGAGAATGTCATATGAAGATATTGGCAGATGTTTGAATTATTCCTCTTATAAGCCAAGGGACGCCAAGGATTGCTGGTTATCACCAGAAACTATGAGAGGCATAGAATAATTCTTCCTCAGGTCCCTTCAGAAAGAACCAATCCTGCTGACACCTTGATATTTGGACTTCTTGTTCCTGAACTAAGACAGAATACATTTCTGTTGTTTTAAGCCATCCAGTTTGTAGTAATTTTTATGGCAGTCCTAGGAAATTAATACAGACTAAAAAAATGATGATATTTAGGCTAACCACTAAAAAATAGCTAAAAAATATAAATAACTAGCTGTGGCCAGTGTGCTCAGTAGTTAGGCCAATGGCTCATGCACCAAAGGGCCTTGGTTTCAATTTCCGGTCAAGGGCAATACCTGGGTTGAGTAGGATTTCTGCCTTGCTTGCTCGGTCAGGGTGAGTGTGTGGGTCAGGGTGAGTGTTGGAGGTAATGAATCGATTGGATGGATCTCTCTCTCTCTGTCTCTTTCTCTCTCTCCCTTCTCCATCACACTCCCTTCCACTCTTGCTAAAAAATCAATAAAGCTCTTGCCAGGTTGTCTAAGTGGATAGAGCCTTGGCCTGCAGACCGAAGGGTCCCGATTTCCATTTGGGTCAAGGGCAAGTACCTCGGTTGCAGGCTCCTCCCTGGCCCAGAGACTCGGGCAGGAGGCAACCAATCAATGTGTTTTTCTCACGTAGCTATTTCTTTCTCTTTCCCTCTCTCCTCCACTGCCTCTAAAAGTCAATGGAAAAAATATCCTCTGGTGAGGATTAACAAACAAACAATAAAGTGCAACTAAGTAATAGATGGGAAAAAAGAATAATAGTATTATTTAATTAACCCAAAAGAAGATAAGAAATGAAAGATTAAAAAACACCTGGGTAAGATATAAAACAAGTAATAAGGTAGTAGATATTATCATAATATATGTTAATTATTACATTAAATGTACATGGACCAAATATTCCAATTAAACACTTGTCAGTTTGGGTATAATAAAACTCTTACTATATACTGCTTATAAGAAACATACCTTGATATAAGTCATAGTAAATTTGAAAGTAAAAGAATTAAAAAGCATATCATGCAGATGCTAATCAAAGGAAAACTGATGCAGCTATATCAATATCATATAAGAGCACTTTAAGGCAAACATTACTGGAAATAAGCATTACTGGAGAAAAGATGCAAAACACTAAATAGCAATAGTCAATCTCTTCTTCAAATATCAAACACTTAATTTTTATAATCAACAAGTATTTTTAAAAAATATATTTTATTGATTTTTTACAGAGAGGAAGGGAGAGGGATAGAGAGTCAGAAACATCAATGAAAGAGAAACACCGATCAGCTGCCTCCTGCACCCCCCTCACAGGGGATGTGCCCTCAACCAAGCTACATGCCCTTGACCGGAATTGAACCTGGAACCCTTTAGTCCACAAGCCAACGCTCTATCCACTGAGCTAAGTAAACCGGACAAGGCAACAAGTATTTTTAAAAAAAAATATTTTAAAAATTGATTTCAGAGAGGAAGGGAGAAAGAGAGAGAGATAGAAACATCATTGATGAGAGAGAATAATTGATTGGCTGCCTCCTGCACATCTCACATTGGGGATCAAGTCTGTAACCCAGGTATATGCCCTGACTGGGAATTGAACCATGACCACCTGGTTGATAGGTCGATGCTCAACCTCGGAGCCACACTAGCCAGGCAACAGGTACATTTTGATCTGAAAATATGAACAATTCCAGAGATAATTTTTATATGTCTTTCAGTCTTTTTTTTGGGGGGGGGGGGAGTGAAACTCCTTATTCTTTAAGGAAATTCTCAGATGTTGTTTAAGGCTATAAACTTAAAACAAGTACTAAATAAGTTCTAGAGATCTAATACACAATATAGTGAGTATAGACAATGATATCTATCCTATATAACAAAAAGCTAATATGCAAATGGTCATCATGCCCTCATACCATCATGGCTCAGACACTCAACACTGGGGTGAGAGGAATGGGGACCATCCAGGCACAAATGAACTCACAAGAGAGCAATGGGGACCAGCCAGGCACAAATGAGGATGTGAGAGAGGAATAGGGACTAGCCAGGCTGCGGTCTGGGAGAGGGACAAGCTTCCCACCCCACGGTCTCAGGTGCCTGCAGCTGCGGCC
>PVJC01039888.1:0-16040 GCA_004026665.1 Murina feae | reverse complement strand
CTGGGTGAGGGGCTTTAAGGCTGCCCACAGCTCCCATTGACCCAACGTCCCAGCAAGGCTGGCTGGACGCAGGTTTCTGGAGTTTTTTCTCCTATAATTGATACTGTTCCTTGAAGGCCTGGGGTTATCTTCTATAATTGATACACTGTTCCTTTAAGGCGGCCTTCTAACTAACTGAAGCCTCCTCTTTGCTTCACCTTGCAGCATCTATAATGAAACAATTGTTACTTTTACTGGTTAGGCCGGAGCTGCTCTTTCCTTCAGCTCCGGAGGATTCTATGATTGTTACATTGTTTCAAATGTTTCAAATCTGTGTTTTGCTAGAGGCAGTTTAAGTGGAGCTGAGCTGAGCGGGCGCAGCTTCACTTTCACTCCTGCCGCAGTGGAAAGGGCTGTTTACTCAGGTCCGTGAGTGGCGGCCACCATGTTGGCTGGGCTAATTTGCATACAGCCGCTCTGATTGGCTGGTGGGCGTGGCTTACCCGTCTCGGAGAAACGGTTAATTTTAATATTTCGCTTTTATAGAGTAGATACGTAAAAAGGACCTACAGCTGTGCCTGGCACACAATAAACACTATGAATATTTTGCTTCAGTTATTACTATTGCATTTTGGTGCCACATTCACCACCATCTTATTCCCAGGGATGAGAATAATTAATAAATCTTAGTTGAATGACTGAATGAAGAACTTGAGGTTTCTAAGAAGGAAATGAAGATGGATGTGATTCTCCTGATGCTACACCCAGCAGAAAGGTGAAGGGCAGGTGTTTCCTATGGGACTGCTTCAGTCACCTGAAGGTCATTCCATCCCCACCCAAATCTGTGCTGGGGAGTGTAGCTCACTGGGTTACAAATAGTCACAAAACCTTGTAATTGCATAGCATTTTCAGTTTACTTGTATTAGCTTAAAAATAACTATAGTCTTTAAATCCAAAACTTTTCATCTCTTGTCTGAATCCTATTTCCAGATACAAGCTGAAATTCTTTCTCTGGATTTGAGCCTCCACCGAGGGAAGCTCAGGAAAGGATTTAAGCAACTGCCTGAGGCACTGACTCCTTCATCCACTCATTACCTTGGGGAAATGTTCTCAAGAAGGAATAGAGAGGATGAAGGTATGAAGACTTTGTAAAGATGGCACCTTAACTTCCTAAACTATAAAATTACTTTGCAAGGTCACTGCCCAGCCTCAATTTAATTCAATCTGGTTCACTTCCACATCTACTGAGAAAAGTACTATAGGTTGCAGATGTCCCAAAGCATACTTATCCCACATCACGGGGCTTGGAATGAGGACATCAAGTTTTCAACCGTGGTTTGCTGCTAACTAGCCAGATGACACTGAGCAACTCATGTCATCTCGTTGAGCATCAGGTTCTTCATTTGTAAACTGAAGGTGTGAAATTGAAGGGATGATCTCAAACTCCTTTCCCGCTCTCACATTCTGTAATTCTCAAATGGGCAACAGCATCCATATTGTTATGACTATCTGTTTCTATATTTCAGAGCCAGTATATTCTAGAGGTTTGTGTTTTTTCCCCAGAGGGATATTTTGGCTTATCAAATAGCCAAGAGTTTTCTATATAGTTTGAATACAGAAGAAACTGGGAAATAGAGCCCATAATCTTTAGTTATTCAAAATGTTTGAGTACCTATTATGTACGGGGAGGCACTATTCTAGTCACTATTACAGAGGATGACTAGAACAAAACAAATGAGCTCTCTCTTCTCAGGTCCAAAGAAGCTCTCTTTCTTGTGCTTTAATTAATCCACCCAACAAATAAACCTTTTGATGCTTTAGATGGCAGAAACTATGATCTAGTAAGTTTGCTTTATGTGTTGTGATATGTGTGTGGCTATCTGAACTAGCAAAAAAAAAAAAAAAGCATCAAAAATAGCATTTTCAGTTTCTCCATTGACCAGGCAAATATCCATATAGATTTTGTTTAAAAAGTAATAACTCCTGGTTCATTAATTGATTGAGACACATGACTCCAGCAAAATTGTGTTTAGTAAACAAAAGGGTTTAAATGCTTTCTGCAGCTCTAGAATTTAATTTTCTCTTTTTCTAGGGCTGATTCTTTAAAATGGGGGTTTAGATATAAACAGAGAACATTTTCCCACTCTTTCACAGCATGTGTGGAATTTTGGTTACTGTATCTAAAAAAAACACTTCATTACAAGTTGTAAATAAATAAAATGAAGAGCAAGCAAAGCAGCCCTGGGTCTAGATCAGTAAAAATAACAGATTATCCCATTTAAGTATGGTACTGACAGCGAATTTTAGAGCTGGGGGAGCCTTAGCCCTTAATTTTATAAACTAGAAACCTGAGATTCAAAGACATAAAGTGACTTGGCCAAGGCAAAGCTAGGATACTTGTTAGCAGCAAAACTGTAATAAGAATCCAAGTCTCCAGATTCCCTGTAATTTAGTTCTACATCAACTGGGAGCTTTAGCAAGTCAAGGAGAGAGAGAGCGATGGTCCTCTTTATGGTTGACAGACAGTTTTAGACTAAATGTGAGACATCTAATGTTTGT
This sequence comes from Murina feae, assembly GCA_004026665.1. NCBI lineage: Eukaryota > Metazoa > Chordata > Mammalia > Chiroptera > Vespertilionidae > Murina > Murina feae. The sequence continues at coordinate 13,502 of PVJC01039888.1, read as the reverse complement.
AGTACATTTCTCCAATAGGCTATACAATCTGATACCACTTATCAAGGATTTAGATACAGCTTTGGATGAAACATCTAGAACAGATACATTCCACCAAGAAACAGGTCATATTCAACATATCATTTGTAAGTAGCCAGTTCAGACTTTGGGATCCCTTTCCCCCACCAAAGAGAAGTAACAAATTATGAGCTTATTTAAGCAAGTATGGTTGAAATAATATGAAAAGTATCCCAAGAAGCACCCTCAAATAGGGCCCAAATCCCTTTGAGTCCTACACCCCCCTCAAGTGGCTGCAACCCAGGGCGAAAGTTCCTAATCCATAGATTCCTAAGTCAGAGTGCTTGCATTAAGAATGGTTAAAAAGTCCTAAAAACATTAACCTATTGAAGTCAGGGCCACAGACGATAACCATATCTGACCAGAGAAATCTCTTGGTCACAGCAGTGGAGAAACCACTGAGACCAGAATGGTCTGTATCTGGAATCTTGGCTTTTGTGGAGTCAGAATTCAACATTTATTTAATTTTATTTAATTTTTTATTTTTAGGGTAGAGCACGAATTTAAAGACAACCCATCAAAGATCTACTCTCCCACTTTACATTCAAGAGGTGACTCCAATCGTTCTCAGATTTCTCCCCACACGCAGGTTCCTACTTTTGGGAATGATATTCTATGTAGTGCGTTACTGATGCTTACACACTCTTGGAAAACTTTTAAAACACTTACGTTAATGGCAATTTTGTAAGTTTAACGTGGGTTTCTACAAATCTAAACTGACAGGATATCGATGCAAGGCTGTATTTGCAGATTTGAGATCGGCAGCTTGATTTTCCTCCAAAGGGCTGCAGGTAAATTCGAGTTCGTCCTAAAACCAAGTACCCTAAATAGATGAAGTCCCGCCCTCAAATCTTGGACCCGGGGCCGATGGTGGTGGTCCAAAGAAGCTCTCAAGGTTAGGAGCCAGCTGCAACCCCAGGAGGTCTAGCTGAGGACCGCGGCCGGTTTGGGGGATCCGAAGGGGACTTGCCTGGGGGAGGCTCTCTCTCGGGACCGCCGCGCGCCGCCCGCTCTCCCGGGGCCCGCCGCCCGCCGCACTCACCCAGGTGGCCGCCGACGACGGTGACGGCGATCTGGTCCATGAACACCGCCCGGAAGCGCACGTCCCGCTCGGAGCAGCGCTGCTGGAGGGCGCGCAGGATCTGCACCTGCGGGTAGTCTTCGCAGATGCGCCGGTCCGTCAGGAACCAGAGCTGGGAGCACATGGCGGCGCGGACCCCTGGGCTCCCCGGCGCTCGCTCGGGCCGGCGGGCGATCGCGCGCCCGCTCCGCTCCCGCGGGTGCGCCAGGCGCCTCTGCAGCCCTGACCCAGCGAATCTGCCGGCCGCCGAGCGCCGCGCCGGCCCGGGCAGCCAATCAGCGCGCGGCGGCGGGCGCGGGCCGGAGCTGCAGAGGCGCCTGCGGCTGCCGGGGAGGGGTGGCGGGGCCAGCAGCCGGCGGCGGCCGGGAGAGGGGATGCTGGCGGGGTTCGGGGCTCCGGGAGCCGGGGAGCCGGGGAGCCGGGGAGCCGGGAGCCTGCGACCGTGAAGCTGAGGAGGGCACCCTGCCCCGGGCCCCCGGGGCGTGGCGCTGCCGGTCCGGGTGGGGCGGTTGGAGCGGGAGGAGCCGGGGCGGCTGCCCGGTGGCTTGGAGGGGGCGGCCCGGCTGATGGACTGTTGTAATGATGCGCAGCGGGATGTGTCCCAAAGGCGACCGCGAGTTTGGAGGTGGTTGTGAGGGGCACGCGCGCGCGCGCGCGTGTGTGTGTGTGTGTGTGTGGGGGGGTGGTTTAAGGGGCTGCGGTGACCAGTGGCCCCTTACAGAGCCTGGGCAGGGCCTCAGGAGCCTGGCGAAGGTCACCTGGCTAGGCCCCCGTTGGCCCCTCGCTTTGGAATTCTCTGCCCAAATACTGGCCTGGAGCTGGAGGTAGGGGTTGATGGGGAGTTGGGTTTTGCTGTCTCCCGTTTAGATAGTTTGAAGGTATATTCCTTAGGGTCTCAGATGTTCTTACACTGGACACCCCCTCCGAGTTTGCAGTTCTGGGGCTGTAGAACCTCAGCAAAGGGATGCAAAGGGATCTGTGATTCCTTTTTTAGAAAGATGGACCTCTGGCTGGTCTTCCCCCTCAGATCATACATCTGAGTCATTTTTAAACACCATCCTTGGTCCTAGCCAATTGCAAATTCTGTCTGCAAACAACAATGTTGAAAGGCAGATTTTCCTTTCTAAATAAACTGCTAGACTGAAGTTAGCCATCTTTGGAGACTGCATTTGCTCTTCCAGCTTATGAAAATGTATGTTGTTGTTGGTGTTTTGGCTTATGGAAGCAAGAGTAATTTCAAGGCAGGCCCAGCAATGACAACTTAGAAATGGGGAAAGATGTCTCCAGTAATATATAGGCATCACTATAAAGTAAATATTGTGTAGGTGCATGCACTTAACCTCTAAATGTGCCTTTGGAAAAGTTCTGTCTAAACAATTTTAATTACTTTTCTAGCAAGGTTAAGTAAATTCTTTTATGTTACAAAATTCCCCCCTCACCCACCCATGTATGATTTTTTTTTTTAAGTAACAGTAACCTAGTGCCCTGTGGATTAGTAACTTTCAAAACTCTCTTCTAACCCACAGATCACCTTGGACACTAGATGTCCCGTTGTGTATATTTTCTTGATCCAGGTGCTTCCTTCTGAGCTTCTGCAGTGTCATACGTAGGATGTCTATAAGATGATCAGAACCATAGTTTCCTGGAACAATCATTTGTATATTAGAGTAATAAATTTAGTAGTTGCTTATAACCCATTTTCATAGTCATGTACACAGATTAGAATGTTTGCCATATGCAAATGGCTACCAAAACACCTGAAACCGAGACTTGAGGAGATCAGGACCTGAGGATCCAGATATCTTCCTCATTTCCTCACTGTCTTTGCTCTCCCTCTCTAGGAGGTTGCTCATCATCTCTGATCTCCCTTTTCTAGGATGGGTAACAAGTGAGGAGGTGAGACAGTGGCATATCCAGTTAGGAAATGGCTACGTTTGTATAGGATAATGTTGTTCTATTGTTGAAATTCCTCAAGAACAGAGGTACTACCCCAGGTATAGGGTTATAGTACCGGCATTAATTTTATGGTATTACTTCATATACTATTTCTCCACAGATGATTTCCAAATTCAGATTTCACCCTGATATCTCATGAGCTTCAGCAATATAAGAGGATGCTATCCAGCCATCACCTCAATGTCTCTAAAGCTGAACTCATTCTTTTCCCCTCCATTCCAGATTCAGCTGTCTTAAACAATATGGGAAATGTATTATATGAAGTAACAAGAAATCTAAGGGTAGGACAACTCTAGAGTTAGTTCATTCAACATCTCAGTAACATCAGGGACCCAGATCCTTTCCATCTTTTTCCCTGGCATCTTTAGGCCAGTGTTCCCATAGTTAAAAAGGGCCGCCACAATTCTCGCTGACATATGCACACACACCATGTCCAGCTGAGGAACGGAGACTGTTTCTACCCGTGTGTCTCATTTTATTAGCAAGGAAAACCTGTCTCAGAAGCCCTCCAGCACACTTCCCACACGTTCCCACACATACACCAGTCACCAGCAAGGAGTTAGAAACCATCATGAATGGCTTAAATTAATGATGATTCGCCCCCTGGGACTGGGAATTAGAATCTCCTCTCCAAGCACATGAAGAGTTGGGTGAATACCTGGGAAAAATTGGGGTTCTCTTAGGAGGAATGAAGAGAGAATAGTTGGGAAGACAAACAGTCAGTTTGATACAGATGGTAATAAAGTAAACATATCAGAATAAGTGAGGTTAGGCTGTGGGAACAAGTGATTCCAGAGGTTTATAACAGCAAAGTTTTATTTCTCGAAATACCATATATGTTCATTGCAGGTCCGCTTGGCTGTGTTCTAGGTTGTCTTTATGCTGGCATCCAAGCTGATAGAGCAACCTTTATCTGGAACAATGTTGGTGTGTGAAAGAGAAATAGCGGTCATGATGAGTCTTACTCCGAATGGCTCTTAATACTTCTGCCTGGAACCTATACCTGTTAGTTCTGCTCACATATTCTTTATCAGAACGAGGTCAAGATTCTTGACTTCAGCCAAGTCCAAGTGGAGTGGGGAAGTATAATCCTTCTCCAGGAAGGGCCACAAAATTTTGTGAAACTTTATGACCAACAATATAGTCTGCCACAATTGAAGACCAAACCTACTCTGCTAATCACTCGTCCTCTCCCTGGGGTTCCCAAGGGAACAACACACAAGGAAGAAATTGGAATAGAAACTAAAGGATCATGTTATTGGTAGCTGAGCTAGCACCCAATAACTTCTAGAACAGAACTCTTCTAAAAGACTAAATTGAATCACATGACTTAGGCCTAAGGCTGAAGTTACGCTTCTTTATTCCTGCCCCTGCCCCCTCTAAATTTTGGAACATGCCTGCAGAAAGAGAAGATGATCAGGTATGCAATGCAGACCAGCTTTCCTCATCTAAGTTTATCCTGAATAGAGACTGTGCTGAGCCTTCTCAGCAGGCAATCTGGAGCAAAAGTGGCACACTTGGCTATGTGAGCTTCCCATCACTGCTGACCCCAAACACTGGTTAAATGTGAACTAATGAATGCCCAGGGTTCTGGCCAATCAGGTTGACAACAACTTTTTTCTTTTTAATTTTAATTTTTTTCTTTATTAATTAAGGTATTACATATGTGTCCTTATCCTCCCATTGCCCCCCCCCCCGCCTGCCCAATCATGCCCTCACCCTCATCCTCACCCCCTTGTTGTCTGTGTCCATTGGTTATGCTTATATGCACACATACAAGTCCTTTGGTTGTTCTCCTTTCTCCTTTTGAAGATAGCTAGTAAGAGGGCAGGGAGATGCCCTAGCCGGTTTGGCTCAGTGGATAAAACGTCAGCTTGCAGACTGAAGGGTCCTGGGTTCGATTCCCTGTCAAGGGCACATGCACGGGTTGTGGGCTTGATCCCCAGTAGGGGGCGTGCAAGAGACAGCTGATTGATGATTCTATCATCATTGATGTTTCTACCTCTCTCTCCCTCTCCCTTCCTCTCTGAAATCAGTAAACATATATTTGGAGAAAAAAAAAGAGGGCAGGGAGAGGAGAAGAGAATTCCATCGTATGCTCCCACATCCTTGCTTTAGCTCTCTCTTAACCCGTTAGGAAGAGTATAAGAGTGTGCTGCCAAACAAATGCATGCACACGATCTGTTTGCCTCCTTATGTAGACTGAAAGCCTCTTGAGAACAGGGGCCAATGCATTGTGCACCACTGTTCTACATGTGGTGAGTACTCAGGTGCCTGCTGATAACCATTCTAAGTGTCGTTTAAAAGACAGCATTGCCATTTCAGTTGACAAAACTGGTCAATTACAGATACACTAGGTTTTTATAACCCAAGATTCTAGGGCTATCTATTTCTTGTCTTACTCCCAACCTTCAATATATTTTGGCACAAAAGGGTATTGAGATGTGGGTTTAGACAGGGGAAAGAAAGGGAAAGTCTTCATAAAATTACACATGACCCCAAGCAAATGGATGTGCTAGGTATATAGAAGATCAAAATTCAATTGACCTCAATAAGTTAGATACATGATCATCAATGGGAGGTTTAAATGTTTTAGGATAAATGGAAAGTAGTACAATTAAGGAGCAAAATAAGCATCACACACACATAGATTCAAGAGAGAAAGGCTGGCCGTGCAGAAACGTGGCCAAGGAAGACCTGATAGATGTGGCAAACCAGGAACAGAATAGACAGAAAAGTTACAGGTATACTAACGAAAGCCTATGAAGCCAAATTCATCTTCATAAGCCCTGGGACTTAGCCTGGCACATAGTAGATATTGATAAATATTTATGGGGGGAAAAAGTGACTTTGGCCAGATTGTCCATGCTCTTCCCTTCCTCTGAAAAGCCTTGCATGACCAATTCCTATGCACTCATCAAGACCCAACTCAAGGTTTGTAAAAAAATAAAGGACCTAGTCCTAGCCAGTTTGGCTCAGTGAATAGAGCATCAGCTTGTGGACTGAAGGGTCCTGAGTTCCATCAAGGGCACAGGCCTGGGGTTTCAGGCTCAATTCCTCAGTAGGGGGTGTGCAGGAGGCAGCTGATCAATGATTCTCTCTCATCATTGATGTTTTTCTCTTGCCCTTCCTCTCTGAAATCAATACAAATATGTATATGTTTTATAAAAAGACCCAATTCAAATAAAACATCTTCCATGTTGCCTTCCCTACTCTCAACTAGTAGAAATCTCTCCATTTTGAATCCTCATAAGCAATTAATAACTGCTAGCAATTATTATGCCAGTGATGGGTTCTCAACAATTGGATGAATGGTAGATCTCAGATTATGACAAGCCAGTATACATTTTTAAATTATACAATTAATGACCAAAGAAAAGTATTTGAGCCCTAGCCAGTTTGACTTACTGGATAGATGTCGGACAGATTGAAAGGTCCCTGGTTCAATTCCAGTGAAGGGCACATGCCTGGGTTGCAGGCTTGATCCCCGGGTGGGGGGGGGGGGGAGGTGCAGGAGGCAGCCAGTCAATGATTCCCTCTCATTATTGATGTTTCTATCTCTCACTCCCTCTCCCTTTCTCTCTGAAATCAATAAAAATGTATTTTTTTAAAAAAGAAAAGTATTTGAAATTTTAGAATTGTTTATCACTGGTACGCTCACTTTCCTTGCTCTGGCTTTTGTTTGTTTTTTATGCTATGTGTAATTCAGCTTTTACCCCTGCATGATTCAAATTCATACACCTTATATCTTTTCACACCAGGGTCTTAGGGAACAAGCAGAATTTACAGAAGCAGTGACATGATTTACATCATGTAGATTACAGCAATTCACTTGGCAATTCCCCCTACAACATGGTTCTTTTTCCCAATTTCAATCTTTCTTCCTCTCTCTCTCTCTCTCTCTCTCTCTCTCTCTCTCTCTCTCTCTCTCTCTCTCTCTCATTCTGCCAATGCTGATCTTTTCCATCCCACGCCTGAGTCTCCAGCCTTGCTACTCTTCACTCCCCCTTCCCAGAGCCCCATGCAAATTCCTCAACCCTTCATTATTGGGAGGAATATGTTTTATCTCAGTTTCTACTTCCAAACTTGCATTTTTGACAAATAGCCATGTTTAGCAAAACAGACAGTCTTTCCATGAGACAGCCTATCTGCTCTGCTCCACTTGTCAACCCAGGACCCAGTTTTTTTCATTCCAATGTGCCACCTACTCCAGGGTGTGGTCATTGTTGGCATGTTTGAGGCTGGCTTGCTCTCTCTCTCTCTCTCTTTTTTAAACACAATCTTAGTCAATTTTATTTTCCTGAAACCACAAAATAGAGTCTTTGGTTGTACAAACATCACTAGTTACAGTCTTGCCAAGAGGTCCTGACTTGGGAGGGGGCAGTTAGTCAGTGGCCAGAACTCCTGAGGGGTCTTGTGTTGGTTGGAGTGTGTTCTGTAAGACAAAAGGTGATGGGTTTGATTCCTGGTCAGGGCACATACCCAGGGTGCAGGTTTGGTCCCGGTTGGTACTGGGCTCAGGCCAGGATGCCCTGGCTGCATTGGGTGGTGGAAGCTGCTGCAGTCACTTCCTCTAGGCCCAAAAAAGCACCATAGTCCCCTCTCTGTCCCCCTCCTGGGGCTGTGTTCCAAGGACCTCAGCTCCTCAGCAAAATCTGGGGACAGGCTTCTTGGGGAGGCGCTGCCACTAACACCGATACCACTTATCTGGACCATGTGGCCAGCTGCTGCTTAGGCCAATGCTTGTGCCTCTTGCTTTTCCTGGACCTCCCCTCAGTGCTACATTCAGAGATGTGCCCATGAGCCTCTCTGACATGCACAGTGCATACAGCTGTGCTATTCTGCACAGTTGTGTAGGTTGTTTGGTACACAAGGGCACTCCATGACGGCACACATGGGCACCAACAACTAGTTCACATCTGTTCTCCAGGAGGAAGAAGCTCGGTTTCCATTTGTACGAGGGTATCAAGCCATGCCCCCAGGAGCTGTGACTGCCCCAGGAGATGACTTTCTCCTCATTCAGATAAAGGTTCCCTAAGGGCTAGCAGCAACACAGCTTTTGCTGTCTCCTGTGAAGAGGGTAAGAACAGCTTTCTCTCTTCTGTTTGCCATTGTACCAGAGGGATGCCACTACCACACTACCATAAACATGCTGGGGGCGCAGCAGGGACCACAGGCCCACCCCACCAGCCAATGATAACATCCTCATATGCTCTCCTAATACATTGGGGAAAAAGTAATGAAACACCGTCATAAATGTGACAGAGCTGTCAAAAGCACACAGCAATCAGCTGTGTAAATTGTAAAGCCTGTTGGATTCCATGTTTTATTAAACCGGCAACATTTTCATCAGAAGAGAAAATGAAGTCAAGGAAAACTATGAGAACCATCTCATGGTTATTCTAACCATTGCCACACCCAAGCAACCCATATTCACATTAACTCACACCGTTGGATTCTGATGGCTCTCAGACGTATCAAAAACAGTTCTTTCAGTGGTACAGGCAGCCTTAACCTGCCCCCCTCCCTCCCTGCTAGAACATTGCAAGGCACCAATGGGGAGTAACTAGGTCTGGACAGTTTAGGTAGCAGCCACCATGCTGGTCCCAGAACTGGCATGCTAATCAGTGCTCCAGCCCTGAGGCTGGGCGTGGCTGGTCATACTACACACTTTCCTTTCTGATGAGTGCTCTCATAGGAATCTAGAGTCCTGCCTGCAATTTGCCTTTGTTGATCCTCCCTTTGCCTATACCCTCCCAGCTCCTCAAACACTCCTATATAAGCTAGTGGGTATGATTTGAGTTTTTCTCTAGAAGGTTCCTCAACAGTCAGGCAAAGCAGAGAGTGCAGGAGAAAACTGGAAGTGCTATCGTCTCACTGTACTCCAGTAATATCCAAATCCCAGTTTCATCCCATGGGGACTCCCTCCAATAGGAATAGCAGAGAACGTGGCCACTGTTGTCACTAGGGATGACCTCTAGAGTCGTGACTCAGTGAAATCAAAGGTGGTCAAACACCTGTGCACATTTCTCAATCTGTGTCTCTCATACTGCTGCCCTATAACTATTTATTTATTTATTTATTTATTTATTTATTTATTTAGCAGAAGGGCATGAAATTGAAAAATAGGGAGGAAAAAGGAATAGGATTCTATATAATCTGCCACACAGCAACATCTTGTTCTCCTTTCATGCTATCTTCAATAAAAGTAGATTGGATGGAGTTCTAGGCAAGGATAAGAGGGAAGTGTGGAAGGGGCACGTCCCAAAGTGGTTACTGAACACAGGAAAGAGGATTAGTAGAATCTAATCTAGAGATAGTGAGAACAGGGATGTAGATGACCTTAACCTTTGGAGCTTAGATCTGATTGCTCAGATTAAAGGATTTAGAAAATTGTAAAGAAAAGATAACTTCAACAATAGGAGTGAAACAACTTTGAGTAACTGACTTTCAAATTGATCTGCCAAAAGTCTTGTATCTACTGAACTAATTCCTGGTGAAAAGCAAAAGTTAGATGAGTCACACCCTTACTTGGAAAAATTAGTAATTGGCTTTGTCCCTTCTTGCCTGGGAAGCTGACAACAATCTGTCAGTGTTTGGTATTTAGTTGGTCATGTCTTGCTGAAGCCTTCAGATTTTATTTATTTTTTCAATCCTGAAGCCAGCTAAAGGCTCCTAGGAACTGTTGTTATTTGACAACATTAGATAACTTAGTCATGTTCAGTAGAAGAGAGTGCATTTAATACAGGGGGCACTAGGTGGAATATATAGGAAGCAGTACAGATAGTAAAAAACAAACAGTGCTCGCTTCGGCAGCACATATACTAAAGTTGGAATGATACAGAGAAGATTAGCATGGCCATTGTGCAAGGATGACACACAAATTCGTGAAGCGTTCCATCAAACAAACAAACAAACAAACAAACAAAAAACACTGACTTAGAAGACCCAAGTTCTTGTCTTGTCTACCCAGCACTGCTAACTAGACAGCAATGTGACATTAAGAAACTCATTTAAACCTCACTAGCCTTATTTGTAACTTGAGATTCTTAATTAGGTAACCTATTAAACAATAAATAAATAGCCTCTAAGGACATATCTAAAATACTTTAATCCCATAGTCTCATTGGAAGTGTCACTAGATATTCAAGAAACTCATAGACAAACACCAGGAGCCAAGAGCAAATTAGCTGAACTGAGCCAACACGCAAGAGGAAACAAGCCCAAACTGGTAAGACCAGAGGTGCAGATGCAATGTCTGCACTCATTTCCCAGGAAGGTGGTGATGGCCACGCACAAAGGCAATGACAGGTAGTCCTGGGAAAAGAATGTGGTCATGGGTTCACTGAATATTCCTTTCAATCTAGGTGTGAGACTTGAAATAAATCTAAATGTTCTCCATGATTTACTTTGGAGGGGGGTATTCTGTTACTATATCTCTAGGGAAATATATCCAAAAAGAGCTACTTACACAATATTGTTCTTCAAGGACCTATAGAGGCTGTGAGCAACATAATAAACCAAGGGTAATACTAACATAAAGAATTATGTTGTTGTAACCATTCTGGATATGCTAAATATGGCCCAACAATTACTGGCTACCTCCTGGCCTTGCTTGATCTATGATATTGTTCATGTTCATAAGATATTTGACAGACAACCCTTCAGTTGTCTACAAGAAGAGGAGAGAGGATCTTGCTTATAGGAGATAAGGCTTAGTCTAAGTCTAAATAATACCTCCTAACCCCAGAGATTGCAGATAAGACATATGAGACAATTAGGAAGTTTTCCAAACACTACCATTTCCAAGAGACAGTCCCAGCCTATGTACCAAGTCTTACGTCCCAATACACAATTCCTGGAGTCAAGGCATTTTTTGCAATTATTTGCTTTCAGTTGAGCTCAATACACCAGGGTGTTGGCTTCCCTGGGGAGTATTACCCCAAAGCTTGGGCCTTTTGGGGTGGATATTGGAGCCCCTTACACGTCCAGTGTGGTTCAGGGTTCCTGTTCAGGGTTCGAGTTCTGAAGGAGGCCACACACAAAATGAAGAGAGAGAGACTAGAAGAGAATCAATTTGGAAACTGGGGGACCAGGCATGGCATCTTTACTCTTCCAGGGTAGATTGCCCGCTGGTGCCTGGTTCTCACCAGCCTTTTATTGAGTCTCTGAGAAAACAACCATATCCTTAGGCAGGAAATTCAGACAATAAACAGGCAGCAAGAATTTACATGTAAGTAACAAGTAGGGGTTTGCTTTAACTAACAATGTTTCAACTTAATGGGTGCATAGCTCTGTCCTTTCAGAACAACCAAGGTTGGTGAAAACAATCAGTTTTCAGCATCAAAATAACCAGTTTCCAGCATCTCCCCCATTTTTTTCCTTTAAAAAATCTTATATCTACAGATCATAAATAAACATATAAGAATATAAGAACAAAAAATGTTTAAGTCCCAATTTCAATGTCCAACACTTAAGTTCAATTTTCAATGTCCAATAGTTCTGAGTGATGAACAAATAGTGGCCATGCAGGTCCGATCATCTCTGGTTTGGTCCTGGGCAACCTGCAGTGATGCACAGCTGCTGACTGCTAGCATGGCAAAGTGTAGTCAGGCGTCTTCCATCCCTGGATTGTTTTCCTTTTTTCTTCATAGCTGGAGCATTTCTGATAATTCCTCTCTGATGCTGGAATCCACATGGTCTTAGAGTTGTCTTCTGAAAATATACAAACATATTCTCAACCAAAAGTTAATAAAGAAATCTTTTTTATAAATTTTATTTGGGATTCTTTTTAATTTTTGCCCAAATGATTCTCCTTTGGCTTATTTTGACATCATGTATGTTTTTCATGGATGTCTTGCTGTTAGTAAATTAATGCTAAGTATTTAGTTACAGGATATTTTTCCTTACGTGGTATTTTTCCATTTTTAGGAACAGTTTTATTGTACAATTAAATTTTCTTGAATTTTTACTTATTTCAATTAACGACAATCTTAGTTTACACTATAAATTTTAATGGAAAGGATTATTTTGCATCCTTGAGAAGGCTCTGTGCATTTCTGGTCTTAGGCTTGATTTAGATAGGGCAGCTGCTATCAGCCAAGTCTCTGTTATCTGGGTCCCGATCTGTGCTGGGCCAAGTTCCTGTATGTTGCCTGGATCCCAGTGTGAGCTGGGCATGGGGAGCAGGAGTAGCCATGGGGGCAAGAGACCACCCTCAGAAAGGGCGAGTGTTCAAGCCCATGCATTGTTGGGGGGTGAGGATCTGTGCCCCACCTCTGTTGACCCCCAAGTTCTCTCCTGATGACCCCTTGCGGCTGTGCCTATCTTAGGTTGTTTCTTCCCTGAGGAATCTTACCCGTCTCTGGCTAACCAGCCATCCTCTGGGGCCAAGCAGGGTGATGTGAGATTCAGTTCTGTCTCCTTGGTAGCCTATACCCCTGTGGCCTCCACGCCCAGCAACTGCCTTGGGATCCCCTTGCCTGCTGGCGGGCCCTGGAATTGATCACATACTTGGGGGAACCCAGGTTTCTTCTTCAAGGAGGGCCCAGCTCATGCCTTTGGGCGAGAGGCAGATTCATGGCACCAGCCACCATGAGGCTTCAACCTCAGTATGAACAGAGAGTTCAGGCAACAGCTGTGGGCATTTGGATTGTGAGAAGAAGGACTCTCTTGGCAAAAGGGACAAGAGAGACCAATATAGAATGCCCAAGTGCCTTCTCAGGGGGCCTTCCACAGAGTGGAAGGGATTAAATTATTTCATGTCCTTATTAAATTGCTGCCAATCATTCAAAGAATTAGTTTTTAAGTTTGTTTGGGATAAATGTACAATATGCTGATATCAAAAATTATTAATGACATTGTAGAAAAATATCATGTAAGGATATTCTTTGCTCTATGCCATGGCAATTCAATTTTAAACTGGTTATCAATTTATTATTATTATTATTATTATTATTATTATTATTATTCCTTGCCCCATCCATGTTCCTACTGGATAAGGGTTCTTACCCATGAAGGGTCAGAAGCATAAGTCTGAAATACTTCCCCATTTTGCCCCAGGTAATATTGCTGTACAGATGATTACTGCTAGTATGGCAAGAAAGATGTTCTCAGGCGTCAGGTGTCTGTACTGTCTTCTTTACCATGCTTCAGGTGGTTTCCGGGCTGTTTGTTGTCTGGCTAGTTTCTCTCTTGGATCCCTGTTGCAGTTTAATATTTCTAGCAGGAATCCACATGGGTTTGGAAAAATTCTCTGGGAATATACAAGCATACCCTCTGCCAAAGGTTAATAATGGATCAGGTCCCTTCCATAAACCAGACTCGGGATCCTTCCATTTAACTAGACCATTTTCTTTTGTTTTATTCTGACACCAATGTAGCTCCATAGGTGTCTTTCCATCAGCAT
>PVJC01039887.1:0-16045 GCA_004026665.1 Murina feae | reverse complement strand
TGCATGTTGTTCTCTTTTTTGAGCGTGGCCAGGGCTGGGTGCGGCCTGCCTCCCAAGCTTGCCTACTGCCCATCTTCCTCCAGCCACCAGAAAGCAGGGAAAACCCCGCCTCGTGGTCAGGCCAGCCTTTTCCTGCTCCCTGATCCCCGGAAGGGACCTGGGAAGCCGCCAAGCAGGCCGCCGACTCTTTCCCACTCACTCGTCCCCTGCTGCCTTCCTTTCCCCCTTCCCGGTGCCACCAAGGGGTCTGGGGAGCTGCCAAGCAGGACCCCGGCCCCTGCAGCCTTGCTTTCCCGCTTCCCGGTGCCCTGCAAAAGGCCTGGGCAGCCACCAAGCAGGCCGAGACCCCTCCTGCAGCCTCTTACCCGCTTCCCGGTGCCCTCCAACCCTGCCGCCTCTTTCCTATCACGGGTCCTGGGTCCTGCGCTGTCCCGCCCTGCAGCCGCTCTGTGCACTCAGGAGGTCCCTCAGCCCGGCCTGTGCCCTCTCGCAGTCTGGGACCCCTCGGGGGATGTCCACCTGCTGGCGTGCCTGGCCAGCCTGGGTGAGGGGCTTTAAAGCTGCCTACAGCTCCCATTGACCCAACGTCCCAGCAAGGCTGGCTGGACGCAGGTTGCTGTTCCTTTAAGCTGAGGTGGGCTGAGGTAACGAAACCTCCTCTGCTTCACCTCGCACCGCAGCGTCTATAATGAGACTTTGTTACCCTTAGTAAGGCAGGCCAGGCTGCTGTTCCCTTCAGCTCCTGAGGATTCTATGATTGTTACATTATTGAAACATGTTTCAGAGCCTGCCCGCCAAGGGCCGAAAACAGTATCACTTTCGCTCCTGCTGCAACGGACGCTGCCTAAACGTTTACTCAGGTCCGTGAGTGGCGGCCGCCATGTTGGCTGGGCTAATTTGCATATAGCCGCTCTGATTGGCTGGTGGGCGTGGCTTACCCTGTCTCGGAGAAACGGTTAATTTTACTATTTCGCTTTTATTAGTTTAGATTAATACTCAAAAGGAAAATGTAGTATAAAATTAATCTTAGTAAACTTCAAAGTAATAAAAAGAAAAGATAAAATTTCAAAAGAAGGGGTCAGTAATGCATATAAGAATAAAATTAAATGTAGCCTAAGAAAGCAGCCTGCTCTGCCATACATATTACTATTAATAAACCAATATATATTGCTTTTGCAATTTTTTCAAAAGTAATTTCCTAAAAGTAGAAATAACTGGAAAACATCTACACAAAAAAATAAGCCAAATTTTCTCCATTATAATCTACTGCTCCAGCTTTCAACAATTAAAAATGTAACTTTTATCCAATTTAAAATTTGTTCTCACTGTGTAGTACTGCCTTTAGAACCGATAACCAAGTAAAAATGACTGTTTTAAAATCCAAGAAAGTTTATTGTGAATGCTAATGGATCGCTATTATTTCTATAAGCAAAATCACAGAAATAGAAGTAAATTGATCCATTTTTAACCACACCAGGTATATAACGGCATGTGCATGTTATACATGTTAAGGAGCAAATAAAACTAATTTTAAGCTGTAAAAACTCTAATACTAAATTAAATATTAAGTGGTACAAAGGGTAACCTATATTATTTTATTTAAACAAGCGTGCAATTAGTGTTTTTAAAAATCCAGAACTATAACCACAATTCTGATAGAAATGTTTCCAAAAACAAATACAAAGATGTTGACAAAATATTATTAAAGTCTAAACATCTAGGATTTAGATAGATTATTCTGGTCTCTAGAATCTAGATAGATTATAAAACAATTGGGCTTTTTGAAATATGACCTACATATCTCTAAAATATCTCATTTGTGTTTGTGCCCAGAAATATTGTACTTCTTGCTTTAAAAAATGCTTTCAACACAGATAATTCTAAAAGTAATTTAGCAAAATCAGTTACAAAACAGAGTCAATAACCTTAAAAAGCTAGATAATGGCTCTATCATTTTCTTTTTATACTGACATTTTTATTTTATGATAACATAAGGTTATACTGCTATTTCAAACGGGGTATCTATAACCAAAGTAGAGGTTCATTTTTAAGAGATATACCAATTAGTTGATATAAAGGCAATAGTGTTACAGTGGTTCATTATTTTCATTTTTAGATCTACTCAGACTGGTTTGGGTGCACTTTCTGGACTTAAATAACTTATACAGAAAAGAATCACATGCTGTCTCAAGACTTACCGAAAATCATCCAAACTGAGGCTACCTCTGCAATAACAGATATGGTAGATTATATAAGGAAAGGAGAGAGAGAAAGCCCAGATATTAAACAAGTTCCACTTTAGAATGCAAAACAAAAGTTAAAAGCTTTAAAAGGTACACAGGTGGACAGCATTCACCTTTGCAAAGGGAAAGAATTCTTATGAATAACATGATAAAGAAAAGAAAAAGTACAAAGGCTGTTTGGGGCAGGGAGACACTTGGGAGTATGAATTCTAGATCATTAAAAAGTTCTCAAAAACTCAGTATGTCAGAAAATAACTCTGTATTTTTTGCCCTCATTTAGGCATACTACTTGTTTGACACAGTGGAAAGTATGCAGAGGCTAAGCCACCAAAAACTTAGCACAGAAAACAAATCTGTATTTCCCAGCATGAAATTCATGTCCGTATTAGATATAATTATACATGCTTTGCATGTTTTTAGTTTGAATATTTTAAAATGTATGTTTTAAGCTATGAAGCAAGATTAACAAAAGATCTCTAAATATTTTTAAGTTGTGCATTGAGTATGGAATTAAACAATATAAATTAAAATTTTATTTTTAAGCTACAATGAAATAGAATGTAGACAAAAAAGATGAATAAATATTTTACATATTTTAAGTCATTTAACAGCAAATTGGCAATGCTACTTTAAATTTTCAATGAAAGAATGTAAAGAAAGTCTTGCCTGGTTGGTGTGGCTCAATGTTTGAGCAGCGACCCATAAACCAGGAGATCATAGTTCAATTTCAGGTTAGGGCACATGTCCAGAATTGTGGGATCAATCCCCAGTAGGAGGCACGCAGGAGGCAGCAGATCAATGATTCTCTCTCATTATTGATGTGTCTATCCCTCTATCCCTTTCCCTTCCTCTCTCTAAAATCAATAAAAATGGATTTTTTTCATAAAAAAGGGAGTCTTTTACTTATTCTATATAATAGGTAAATGAATCCTTAAGCATAAGACTGACAGTATTAGAGTCAGATCAATATCAAGAAAATCTTACTTTATTTTAAAGACCATAATCAGTGCCCAGAATAAAAAGAACCCATATTTTCTTTCTGTTTGTTTTATATTTTAAAACCAGCAAAATTAGTGCATTAATAAGTTGAAGACACCCAGGTGTCTTCAAAGTGGCAAAGCAAGCTTTCCATCTCTGAAATTAAGATCCTGATTCAGACTTAGCTATTCAATGGGCTAATAAAACCAAAGAACCACTCAACCTTAAATGATCCTATATAAAAATTTCAGCAAGCTTAATATTCTAGTATAGACTCCAAATATCCTAAGCTATAAACAGGGCAAAATTTCACCTACTTCTCAAGCGATGTTGGGAAATTTGATAAAAGGTTAGAAAAATTATTCAAATGAAAGAAGAGGCACATGAGTAAAGAATGCTATTTTAATTAGCATGGATGAGATTTTTGTTAAATAAAGTCAATGTTTCATGACTGTAATATATAAATTCTTAGGAAAGAGAAGTGATATCATTACAATGAATCATAAAGATATTTTCCACCTTTCAGAAAAGCTATTACATGTATACCATTTGTACTGAGGCATTATGTAAGAATTAATATTCAACATTCTAAAAAATGCAATATATCTACAACTCTTGTCTATGTAAAAAAAATGCTCTCCATGGCTAAGGTTTTCATATTTTTCTTTGTGCTATCTATAAAACTATTCCATTTTATATCTACTTTCTCTTTGTACCACATTTCCAATTTATTTATATATTGATTAGATCCGTGCTCAGATAAACTAGAAGGTGTTGAGCAATGTGAGTACATTATAAAAATATGGATTTGATATCTCTATCAAGTTGGTACATACTCCAATTTAAGTACAAATCAAGACATTATTTAGTTTATAAACAGATAAAGTTTTCTCTTCTGTTATCTTTGTTTAGGTCACTTAACTGCATACTTACATTTCTAGAGAGCCAGAAGGGAAAGCCAGAAAAACTCTCTACTTTTCTAACCAGTAAGTACTCTAATAAAAAGTACTCACTGCCAGGGGTAGAGTTATCTATGGATTTCATTTATGCATGCAATCCATATTCACCATTAAAGCACGTGGTCAAACACTAATATATATTAACTATGAGATTAACAAGGCAATGGTGTATTTGTTGAAGTTTTCTAAAAGAATTTCAGGCATTCTGTTGCTGTATGTAGAACAGCTCTGTAGTTCCTTAGCCAAATGTCTTGTCTATTTATATAGCAACAGAACCATTTACTCACAGAAAAACAGCTAATAAAGAAAATCATGCCATCATAGAATGCTTAGCATCAACAAGCACAAAAACAAAATAATACATGTGATCAAATATACCTACCTGTTAAATTTTGAATTGCGTGTTGGTGATTCTGCACCTCTTAAAAGTTGCCTGAAATACTTCAAAAATAATTGATTTATTAAACTAATATTTAATACTGAAACATGCTACTTTACCATACTACTTTCCAGTATAAAGAAAACATTATTTAAATCAAGCGAATACAACCACAGTCAAATAGAGTAAGGATTAAAATATTGCAAATAGAGATATTTTTAGGCCATTTGATTTCCACAGGTCTACAAATAATGTACATACAAGAATGGAGTTTCTATTTCACAGAAGTACCACAAAGCCACTCAGGCATTTGGCAAATCAGGTAGATTACAATCTACCTAGTCATACATACACACACACACACACACACACACACACAGTTTTGATATTAAAAACTGTTTTTAGAATTAACTTCTAATCTCCATTAAGTTATGTAGTAAAAAAGAATATTCACTTTCTTAATTAATCATGTTTTATTTTTCTGTTTATTTTGTTATTTGAATCACTCATCTAATCATATCAAAGCTACTACATAAGTTTTATAGAAAAATTCTCAAACAAGATTAATATTTGACTTACCTCATCACTGTGGCAGAACATAGGAGTAAACACATTCTCCAACAGAGACAGTACATGTTCATATGCTTCAAAAAGACATCTCATAGTTTGAAGTTTCACAACATCTATGTAGGGGCCTTCAGCAACTATTTTTAAAAATCATATTGTAGAACTTGTTTATAAATACATTACATATTAGTTTAAAATTCATGACAGTGAGATAACATACAAACATGTTTTGTGGAAAATCTACTGTAAGGTATAGAAATCGCACCAGAATGAGGAATTAGAATAACCAAACTCCAGTTCTGACAAGTATTAGTTTCTTCACCAAAGCTTTCATCTAGTTAGTTAAAGTAGGATAATGATGCCTGTGTATCTTACACAGTGTTGCAATAATAAATAAAGTATATGAGAAAACACTGAAAACTAAAAAGCTATAGAATTCAATCTCATCATCTTTGACTTACTTTTTTGAATCTCTTCTACAATGAAGGGATCAAATCGAATTTTGTCAATACTTTCATCCAAACAGTATGTTTTATAAATTTTCTGCAACTCCTCATGAAGAGACAGCATTTCATCATTTGATAACTCTGGTCGCAAAATTCTATCATTGAATTCCTCTAGCAAATTAGGAAAGAGTAAGAAAAAAAATGAATTATTTTAATATATAACTATTCATACAAACTTCATGTTCCAAGTCTAGTGGTAATTAATATTAAAAGCAGCAATTATAAACAAATTGTTCATCATTTTAAACTTCTAAAAAGACTTAATTGGGAGTAGAATCACTGTTCAGATGAAAGAAAAACTCAGACAAATATTTGATAAACATAAAATATATGAATATTTGTATAGCAATAAAACTTTTCTAGAATTTAGAATAGTAAATATCTTCCTAAAATTTCATTTTAATTTTTATTTTAACCTAAATTTTTCTTTAAAGAACATTATATATTAATTTTTTATATGAAGTGTCTTTAATATTTTAAAATCTAGTTCACTAAATAAGAGTGAAAATTAAGGTGTTGGGTTTTTTTTAGTTCCAGTCAAGTTTGGGGTTGTGGGTTTTTTTTTGGTTTTTTTTTTGTGTGTGTGCGTGTGTATATATATATTTTTTATTGATTTCAGAGATGAAGGGAGAAAGAGAAAAACATCGATGAGATTGATTTCAGAGATGAAGGGAGAGAGAGAATCATTGATCAGCTGCCTCCTGTACAAGTCCACAACCCAAGCACATGCCTTAACTGGGAATCAAACCATGACCTCCTATTTCATAGGTCAGTGCTCAACCACTGAGCCATGCCAGCCTGGCCAGTCAAGTTTTTAAACAATATTTCCTTCCACCATGAAGATTACAGACTAGAGATTGAGCTGAGAACCTGAGCAAACAAATCTTTTTTTTCTTATACTTAAATTTTTAAGACAACATTTTAAAGAGAAATTATTCATTAAAAGATAATCCTTTGCCCTAGCTGGTTTGGCTCAATGGACAGAGCATCGGCCTAGAGTCTGAAGGGTTCGATTTCAGTCAGGGGCATGTACCTTGGTTTCAGGCTCAATCCCCAGTGGGGGTTGTGCAGGAGGCAGCTGATAGATGTTTCTAACTCTCTATCCTTCTCCCTTCCTCTCTATAAAAATAAATAAAATATATTTTTTTAAAGATAATCCTTTCATAGTCCATATAGTGTCCTATAAATCCAATTAATGCCAGATGATATAGAGCTTAAAATAAAAATGAAGCATTCTTTTTAAAATACATTTTATTGATTCTTTACAGAGAGGAAGGGAGAGGGATAGAAAGTTAGAAACATCAATGAGAGAGATACATTGATCAGCTGCCTCCTGCACACCTCCTACTGGGATGTGCCCGCAACCAAGGTACATGCCCTTGACCAGAATCGAACCTGGGACCCCTAAGTCTGTAGAATGACGCTCTATCCACTGAGCCAAACCAGTTAGGGCAAAAATGAAGCATTTTTTAATTTTATTAATCAAAACAATTCTTAATGAAAACTATAACAGTGCTATTCATATAGGCTAATGATTGAGTATATTATTTTCATTATACTTAATCTTTAGTAGTTTTTTTCTGCTAATAGAATTTGGTTTAAGTCAGTTATGGATTATGCCCCAATCTACAAAAAGTGGACACTTTAAAGTCGGCTCTTAGAATATCTAATAAATAAAAGGTGGTACCATGATAGATGATAACTACAACATCTTATCTGACCTCAATGTTTAGCACCATGACAGATGACAACTATAACATCTAATCTGATCCCAATATTAAAAAACATAAAAATGACTTTAGAAAGTACACAGGTAAGCCTCACCCACAGTCAGACAAATTTGCAAGACGTGTACTGCTCCTTCTTGTTTCAGAAAGTTCATAAAACGAAATAAGAGATCTTGCTGCTCTCTGATTTGCTTCAATTCTAATTTCAGCACCTAGATACAATATGGGAGGAAGAGTCAATTAAGGCTATGTAAATACGTAGTAAAATTGTATCCAAAGTAATATGTTATTGTTGAAAATACTTACAGATGGCTTTTTATTTCTAGGTTCTGCAAATTTTTGCAAGAATGGAACCAAAGGGGAAGGTGGTTCAGTTGCTTTTTCAGGCTTTGAAGAAAGAGAATTAATTAATTAAAATTATCATTGATTTGACAGATATGAATCAAAATTCATGTGATGTGAAATGTTTGCTAATATGTTAAATACTCACTGGACTGTCAACTATGAAGATGATAAGCAAATGATTCACAGTATCCTAATAAAAAAATCATAAACACAGGTCAGAACAATTTCATTACTAATTCTGTCTAGAATTCTTATAGCTTTTATCATATTACAAAAGTTTCTAGAAAATTAAAGAACAAATGAAGCCACAGCACAGTGTGTGTGTGTGTGCTTATGTAATACAGAGGAACTTTTAAAAAATCTGCAATGCATGATCTCACCTTTTGTGAAAATGGACAAAAAAAATTTATTCTGACTTTGGCATTTAAAATGTTTATAAAATATTCCTGTTTCTTCAAAATCTTACTAGATCAAAAACAAAAGCAATTCAAGTGTATAACAAGGAATGGATGAGTAAGCAAAATGTTTTATTTTCCTACAATGGAATATTACTCAGCCTTGAAACGGAAGGAAATTTCTATATATGCTACAACATGGATGAACTTTGAGGACATCATTGTTAAATGAAATAAACCAATCACAGGAAGACAATTACTGCATGATTACACTTATATGAGGTAATGGAGTAGTCAAATTCAGAAACAGGAAGTCGCATGAGGTCACCAAGGGGCTAGAGGGAGGGAGGAATGACGAATTACTGTTTAATGGGTGTAGAGTTTGTTTTATATAATGAAAAAAAGTTGTGGAAATGGGTAGTAGTGATGGATGCTCAACATTATGTACTTGCTACCACTACTGCATATATAAAAACATTTAAGATGATAAATTTTAAACGCAATTAAAGAAAAAAAATTTAAGACTTACTGGGTCAGCTAGGAAATCCAAAGAAGGAAGAAACACAGATCCTGAGAGGATCTCTCTTAAAAGTAAAGTCAAGGATCTAGAAAAAGAAATAATGGTGTATACAGTTAGTGATTTACATCACTTCTTATGTGGGAATCTTGCTAAAATGCAAACTAGGATTCAGCAAGTCTGGAGTGAGTCCCAAGACTGCATTTCTAACAGGCTCCCAGGTGATGTTTATGCTATTGGTTTGCAGGTGACACTTGGAAGTCCTTAATTGGCTAAAAGAGAATACTATTTAAGAGAAAAAAAGCATTTCCTTAGCAGGAAGTACTTAGATAAGCATTAGAAAACATTTTCTGCCTTGGAATATTATTTTGTAATTATAATACTTAAGAGTAATATTATAAATTAATCAAATTAAAATAAAAACATTTTAATTGAAATGTTAAAATAAATTTTTTAATTTATTAAAATGAAAATTTGTAATAAAATAAAGTAACATTTAAAGTACATCTGAAAAAAATAAGCCATGATTTCTGCTCTAAGGATTATCAGGGTAAGATTAATGAGGTAATTTATGGAATAATCTAAATATTCTCATACCAGATCAAGGAAAGATGTATCAAATGACATCTAACTATTCTTCCCAGGTGGACATCTTAAAACCCAAATTTGTTTGTACAGTTTGTTCAAATTGTTGCTCCCAGTGAGTCATAATGTACATGTCTTTAAAAGAAACATCAATGTCCGACATTTCTCATAGCAACTTTTTGTTCTGATATATCACCTCAGGCAAGGAAAACAAAAGAAAAAATAAATGGGACTATATCAAACTAAAAAGTTTTCGCACAGCCCTGGCTGGTTTGGTCAGTGGATAGAGTGTCCGCCTATGGACTAAAAGTTCTTGGGTTCGATTTTGGTCAAAGGCACATGCCCAGGTTGCGGTTCGATCCCCAGTGGGGGGCATGCATGAGGCAGCCAATCAATGATTCTCTCTCGTCGTTGATGTTTCTCTCTCTCTCTTCCTCTCTGAAATCAATAAAAATATTTTTTAAAGTTTATGCATAACAAAAGAAACCATTAATAAAATGAAAAGATAACCCAATGAATGAGAGAACATATTCTCCAAAGATACATCTGATAAGGGGCTCATATCCTAAAAATGTATAAAGAACTTACAAAATTCAACACCAAAAAAACAAATTAAAAAAATGGGCAAAGGACCTTGTTGGTGTGGCTCAGTTGGAGCACTGTCCTATGCACCAAAAGATCACAGGTTTGATTCCCGGTCAGAGCACATGCCCACACTGCAGGCTCCACCCCCAGTGAGGGGGTGTGGAGGAGGCAGCCAATAAGTGATCCTCTCTCATCATTCATGTTTTCATGTTTCTATCTCTCTGAAATCAACAGAAATGTATTACCTGGCATTTTAAATAAAAGACCTGATAAATTATATTTTTAAATAAAGTAGTCATGTCATAAACTAACCTCAAGTTTCAGTATACTCCTACTATGCTTAAGAATAGCAATATTCATATGGCATGGTTGCAAATACTGCTGACATTTTCCAGGCTATTTATACCTGCAGTCTGTTGCTTTAGGAGGCAAAACATAAGGAAAAAGTAGTTCAGTAAGTTTCCTTAAATAGTGTAATTCATCCCTTCGACTCCTCAAGGCCACATGAAGCTCTGGACCATATTCTTCTAATGCCGCTTGCTGTAAAAACTCTGTATTTTCCACTATAAATACAGATAGAAAAGAAATATTTAAATAATTTAAGCAACATTAAATTACTTCAGCCATTTCCACTAACAAAAAATCATTTAACACAGTCATTCCTTTCCTAACCCTCCTTTCTTCCCATTATGTATTCTACTGAGAAATTTTTTACAACCAGGATATAAAAAAGTAATTTTCCTTTTGGCTAGAAGTTTTTAAATTTTGCAATAAAAAAAACTCTTTCCTTTTTGGCAAACAAAAATTTAAGCTATGTCACTACTACATAAATCATAATAAACAAAAGCAAATGTTTTTTTAAAAAAGTGGAAAAAACTAAAGAAAACATTTTCCACCATACCCAAAGCTTTTGTTATAAAATGTACATCCTCTGCAAATACAAAATAAAAAAAAAATTTTCTTAATATTCTTATTGCCTGTGTTTTCACACCAAAGTCATTCAGGGAATCCTTTAAAGTAATTATTGTATAGAAAATGGCTTCTTCAGTAAAATTTTGTATCTTACGCCCAGAGTATAAAGACACAAAAGTACAGAACTCTGTAAGGTGGACTCCATGAACAGATAAATTACTTAATAAATATTAACTGATGATAAAAGCTATATTAACATAAAGTTTTCTTAAAAGGCCAAGCACTAACCAGTATTTTAAAACTTGAAAGTAATTGTATTGCTACTCCTTTTTACAGCCTTAGTGCTGCCGCGGAGGCATGAGCCCAACTTCTGGCTGAACAGCGCTCCCCCCCCGTGGGAGTGCATCGACCACCAGGGGACAGATCCTGCATTGAGCATCTGCCTCCTGGTGGTCAGTGCACATCATAGCAAGCAGCTGAGTGGCCTTAGCATATCATTAGCATATTACTCTTTGATTGGTTGAATGGCCAAATGGACGACTGGACACTTAGCATATTCGGGTTTTATTATATAGGATTATGCAAGTATTTTTCCCCAAGAATCTGGAATACTGGTTTTTAAAAAATTTATTTTATAAGCAGGGATTTAAAATAAGAAGACTAAGCTATGCAAAATCTCACTTCCAACTTCTTTATGATATGATCTTGAACAAATGCTACAATCCCTTTGAGCCTCAGTTTCCACATTGGTAAATAGTTATTAACACTGAAAAGTTGTCATTCAAAATGTATAAGCAATTAAAATATCTGGTGTGATTATGTACTCATACATAATATATAGGTTAAATCACTAGATTTGAACTTATTCAACATCTGTCAGACATGAGAGATTTCTGCAGTCCTAGATAATAAGAAAATAAAGAAATCAGGCAAAAGATAAAAAGAATATAGAAGGGGTGAAACCTTAGTTGGGAATTTAGCAAAATATAGATGCTGGAAAACAGGGCATAGGCTAACCCCCACTAGTCACTAGTATATCTACTACCTAACCAGTCAACAGTTTTCAAACCACAAAAGGAAAGACCCTAAAATACATGACAAGGAGATAACTTCAGGATGAAAGACTGGATCCTTTGGCACAATTATTACTGAATTTAAATTAAACCAATGCATCATACATAAAAACATTTCCAAGTTTCATGGAAGTACTTACATAGATAGAAAATGTCAATTCA
This sequence comes from Murina feae, assembly GCA_004026665.1. Taxonomy (NCBI): domain Eukaryota; kingdom Metazoa; phylum Chordata; class Mammalia; order Chiroptera; family Vespertilionidae; genus Murina; species Murina feae. The sequence continues at coordinate 4,112 of PVJC01039887.1, read as the reverse complement.
GAATGGGGCAAAAGTAGGTTTATAATTGTGAGTATGTGAAACAATTTATTTTTGTATTACTATTATTTATTAACTAGAGGCCTGGTGCACAGATTCATGCACTGGTGGGGTCCCTCAGCCTGGCCTGCAGAGATCGGGCCAAAACTGGCTCTCCAACATCCCCCAAGGGTTCCCAGATTGGGAAAGGACGAATCTCGGGTGATGCGCCCCAGAATCGGGCTCCCACCTCTCTGGTTCCAGGCATGTCACCTGAGAACTGCAATTGCCAAGTCACCGCAGCTCGGCAGCTCCAGCGTTAAGCATCTGCCCCCTGGTGGTCAGTGCGCATCATAGCTACCAGTCATAGCTACCAGGTTGAATGTTCGGCCAGTCAGCCAGTCCCTCAGGCTTTTATATATTTAGATTATTATGTTATTTTCCATATAAACCTACTTTGCCCCACCCTGAGTAATCCCAACTATATAATCTAATCTAATAAAAGAGTAATATGCAAATTAACCATCACTCTGAGACACCTAAGCCACGCTCACCAATCAAGCCACACCCATCAGAGTGGTTGTATGCAAACTAACCCAGCCAAGATGGAGGCCGGCAGCCATGGAGCTAGAGCAAACAGGAGGCTTCCATTGCAACTGCCTGCCTAAGCCAGCTGAGCCTTCTGCTCAAGGCAACAATGTTTCAATTATAGAAGCCATGAAGCTGAGCAAACAGGAGGCTTCTTGCCTGCCTAGGCCTCGGCTAAAGGCAACGAAGTTTCAATTATAGAAGATAAATAAACCCCAGAAACCTGATTCCAGCCAGCCTCGCTGGGACGTTGGGTCAATAGGAGCTGTGGACAGCCTGAAAACAGCCCTCAGCCCCTCACCCAGGCTGGCCATATCCCCATGGAGTGAGGGTTCCCACTGGGGGGCTTGGCCAGCCTGCAAATAGCCATCAGCCCCTCACCCAGGCTGGCCAGGCACGCCAGCAGGTGGACATCCCCCGAGGCATCCCAGACTGCGAGAAGGCACAGGCCAGGCTGAGGGACCTCCCACCCAAGTGCACAAATTTTTGTGCACAGGGCCCCTAGTGTTCTATAAAAGGCAAAACTGTGAGGCCAAGGAATTTAAATAACACATTCATGCACTGAAGAAATAAAAAATCAAAACTCTGAAGACCATTTTTGCAATTTTATCTATTCTACTGTCATATTTAGAACACCAGGACTTTTAGATAAAATAATAGACCTTATGAATTTCAGTAATTACAATGTTATTTCTCCAATCTAGAATTTAATAGTGATTTTTAATATGTTTTTATTTATTTTGAGAGAGAGAGAGAGCAGAGAGAAACATTGATGGGCTGGCTACCACACTCACTCTGACAGGGGAACCAACTCACATCCCTGGCATATGCCTTGACCAAGAATCATATCAGCAACTTTTTTGGTGCACAGTACAATGCTCAACCAACTGAGTCACACCAGCCAGGGCTAATGGTGATTTTTTTAAATTGAGGACCCTTTTTTACATGAATAGCAGCAAGTTAGCAACTCCTATCATGCAAAGACTCAACAATGAATTTCAGTCAAACTGATCTGTCTATAAATGTAAAACATTCTCATAGAGATAAAATAATTTGAGGATTTTAATAAACTGATTGATTTGGCTAAAAATGATTCAATTTATTCATAATCTGAGTTAAAAGTATTTATCTTTAGAACAAAATAAAGACTATATTAAAAAACTTTTCCCACACAAAAATCTACACACAAATGTTTATAGCTCTATTCATAATTGCCAAAATTTGGAAGAAACGAAGATGTCCTTCAATACATAAATGGATAAACAAAATGTGGTACGTCTTTACAATGGAATATGAACAATAAAAAGAAATGAGCTATTAAGCCATGAAAAGACATGAAGGGACATTAAATGCATATCCTCTATAATATCCTATATAATAAAAGGGTAATATGCAAATTGATCCTAACAGCAGAACGACTGGGAATGACTGGTCACTATGACACACGCTCACCAACAGTGGGCAGACGCTCAATGCAGGAGATGCCCCTGGTGGTCAGTGCACTGCCACAGGGGGAACTCTGCTCAGCCACAAGCCAGGCTGATGACTGCCAGTATAGCAGTGGTGGTGGGAGCCTCTCCTGCCTCCTTAGCACTGCCAAGAATGTCCGACTGCAACTTAGGCATGCTCCCCGCTGGCAAGTGGACATCCCCCGAGGGCTCCCGGGCTGCCAGAGGGATGTCTGACTGCCAGCTTAGGCCCAATTGCCTGTGGAGCGGACCTAAGCCAGCAGGTGGACATCCCCCGAGGGTTCCCAGACTGTGAGAGGGCAAGGCCAGGCTGAGGGACCCCCACCCACACCTGAGTGCACAAATTTTTGTGCACTGGGCCTCTAGTTTCTAAATGAAAGCAGCAAGTCTACCTATACAACTCCAACTATATAATGTTCTGTAAAAGGCAAAACTGTAGCAACAGTAAAAAGATCAGTAGCCTTAGCTGATTTTGCCCAGTGGATAGAACATTGGCTTTCGGACTGAAGGGTCCTGGGTTCGATTTCTAGTCAGAGCACATGCCCAGGTTGCAGGCTCAATCCCCAGTAGGGGGAGAACAGGTGGCAGCTGATCAATGATTTTCTCTCATCACTGATGTTTCTATCTCTCTCTCCCTCTCCCTTCCTCCCTTAAATCAATAAAAATATATTTAAAAAAAAAAAAAGATCAGCAGTTGCCAGGGTTTCACGAAGAAAGGAGGAAGGGATGAATAGGTGAACCAGGGAACTTTTGGGACAATGAAACTATTTAGTGTGTTGTAATAGTGGATACATGGCATTATGCATGTCAAAATCCAGAATATGCAATAAAAAGAGCAAACCCTAGCCCTGGGGTTTGACCCCTGGTCAGCACATATATAAGAATTAATCAGTGAATGCATAAATAAGTGGAACAACAAGTTGATATTTTTCTCTCTCTCTCCCACCCCCTCTCCCTCTTCTCCTCTCTAAAATCAATCTAAAAAAGAGCAAACACTAATGAAAACTATAGACTTCAATTAATAATATATCATTATTAGTATATCTATTGTAACAAATATCTATTATAATAAAGTAGTAATATGCAAATTGACCATTACCCGAGACGCATAAGCCACGCCCACCAGCCAATCAGAGCGGCTGTATGCAAATTAACCCAGCCAAGATGGAGGCCAGCAGCCATGGAGCTAGAGCAAAGCAGAGGCTTCTGTTGCAACTGCCTGCCTAGGCTGGCTGAGCCTCTGCTCACGGCCAGGCCCACCAGCCAATCTGAGCGGCTGTATGCAAATTAAATCAGCCAAGATGGAGGCTGGCAGGGCGGCTCTGCACTGGGAGCCTCTGTGGCCAGCATAGCTGTGCCAGGTATGTCAGCTCAGGGATGGGGGGTCCGGCCTGGGGCCTCCTCGGGGCATCCAGGAGCACCTGTCCCGGGTTCACTGCCTGGCTCTGCCCCCTGGGGGCCTCCCCAGGGCATTCGGGAGTGCGGGGGCCTCTGTGGGGTGTGCAAGAGTAGCTGTCCTGGGTCTGCTGCCTGGCTTTGCCCCCCAGGGGCCTCCTTGGGGTGTCTAGGAGTGCCTGTCCTGGGTCCGCAGCCTGGCTCTGCCCCAAAGGCCTCTGTGGGTGTCCAGGAACACCTATCCTGGGTCTGCTGCCTGGCTCTGCCCCCGGGGCCTTCTCGGGGGCATGCGGGAGCACCCATCCAGGGTCCACTACCTTCATCCGCTCCCACCAGGGGCCTCCACAGGGCATGCGGGAGCGTCTGCTGCACAGTGTGGAGAATCCGAAGCCAGTCTACTGCCCGGCTCCACCCCGAGTGTGTTTGCTCAGCAGCAGGGCCTCACCGAGGGATCCTGCACCAGCGGCTGCCCCTGGCTTGCCACCCAGCTCTGTGCCAGGTGTGTCCCCTCAGCGGTGGGGGCCCACCAGGCATGTGCGATCGTGGGCCCTCCAGTGGGAAATGTCCAGGCCTGCACTTACCAGCCCTCCCACCCCCCAGTGCACGAACCCTGAAGGAGCTGTGAACAGCCTGAAAATGGCCCTCAGCCCCTCACCCAGGCTGGCCAGGCACGCCAGCAGGTGG
>PVJC01039886.1:0-16036 GCA_004026665.1 Murina feae | reverse complement strand
CAGCCTGACCCCCTCCGATCCTCAAATCTCAGAGCATGAGCATCACCCCAGCTTGCTTATAGTCCCTCTCAGCTTGAATCTGATTTCAGAACCAGAGGGATGGGCCTAAAGCCCTGCCCATCCTACAGAGCACCTAGTCTGTCAGCTCTGGCCACCTTGTAAGTTACCACTTTGGAAGCCACACAAGTTCCTCCACTTCCAACTCGTGTTCCCCAGCAGCCTTGGCGCCCAAGTCCAAAGTGACGCTGTATCAGCAAGCAGAGTTTCACTTTCCCTTCCCCTTGTCTTGCTTCTGCTCTTAGCAATCCCAGTGAGTTTAGTGACTTTCATAAAACTTCTAGACTAGGCCATGATTGAGAATAAAATAGTGAAGCACAAATGTCACCTCTATTGGCATCAGAAAGTCAGCTCGGTCCCACATGACTAGGCAAGCAGATCCCTCCTGAGATGGGGGGTTGAGGGGTACAGAGTTGTCGGAGGAACCCCGAGTGCGGAGACAAAAGACATGGCCCTGGTTCGGCACCGATCGGTTAAAGCCCAGCGCTGAATACCGTCCATGCCAGGAGCTGGGCTGGGCACAGGCTGTCAGTGAGGAGAGACTCTCTCTCTGGCCTCCACTGAGATGGTGTGAAAGGGCCTCCTGAGTCCCCACAGAGGTCACCCATGCCACATGGCCAGTCCCTTCCACACTCGTGGTCCCAGATTTGCACAAATAATAACATCCCACCGCGGCTCTTCTGCGACCCAGAGACTCCAGGGTGGATTCCCAGGGGGCAGAGGTGGCTGTGTTGGGCACCAGCAGGTTAGTAAGCTGTCTGCGCCACAGTTCCTTCTCTGTAAGAACAGCGAGTGTGAGGGGTGCTGCCCACTGCAGGACAGTGAGCCAGATTGACCCGCGAGAAAGCCAGGCGCCCATCCCTGTTCAGTGCCCCTCGTTCTCACGGTGACAGCGTCTCTAACATCCCTTCTCCTTCTCGTCTTTAGGGACACAGCTGGCCAAGAACGATTTCGGACGATCACAACAGCTTACTATAGGGGCGCGATGGTATGGATTGGTGTTTTTGTTTGTTTGCTTGTTTAAGTAAAAGTAAAAGCCACTGCTTGGGTATTAAAACCTGGCTGTTTCTGAGGGGCCTCGTGATCTGGCTCCTCGGGGATCCTTGGTCCTGAGAGTTAGTTTTAGGAAAAGGCGTGTGCCCCTCCCCCATATCCCTCCTGGCTTCGGAGACAATGCAGGGTTTAAGGAAACCTAATTCTTTGGGAATGAAGGAAGCCGGTTCTTCCAGGTGAAGTCGGTGAAATCGGAGGTGGCATGTCCCAACACTTAGGAGCGTTCACTCAGCCCGTGCTAGTCTCTATGGAATTTGCTACTGGAAACTTGAAGGTGGTCCAGGAGCTGACTTGTTCTGGGCTCTTGGCTGCGGCTGAGGCAGGGTGACGTGATCAGAAGACTAGTTCATCCCTCAAATATTTCTCCCGAGCGCCTTTTCTAGGCCAGGCTTGAACTGGCTGCAGGGGGAGACCTGTGAGGGCTCTGAGCAGGTCGTGCATGTGTGAGGTAGGTATAGCTGGGGTACTCAGGTCAGCAGGAGCAGACACAGACCCCCGGGACCTGGCTCAGCACCCTGGGTCATCCTCTGAGTTCCATCTCCTTACCTGCAAAGTGGAACACAGAATAGGACTATGTCCCAGACAGCCAGGAGGATAGGTGGCCATCTCTCCATTTCCAGATCCTACCACACCCTGCCCTTTCCGTGGTCATTGCCATATGCCCTGTGCCTGGGACAGTGCTGAGTATGCGGTGGGGGCTCAGGAAATGTGGAGGACTGCAAAAATGAATGGAGGCATTAAGTATTTAGCGTGTCCCATACAACGTCTGAAACATAATAGAAACTCCATCACAAAGATTGCAACCTTAGCTCGCCTCATTAAAATTCATTTACTCATTTTCCCCTCACCTTGCTGTGTTCTGGTGGGGCGGGGCCCTCGGGGTCCCTGGGGGGCCTTCTGCTGTGTGTTCTCAAATAGTCCCTGTCCTCCCAGGTCGTGGCCATAATTCCCTGTCTCCCCTGAGTGTGGTGCCCCATTATCCCGTTACACAGATGAGGACGCTCAGGCTTGGCGCCACTGTGTGCCTGACTTAGGTTTATGCAGAGGGCACATGGCTGGGCTGGTCCTCACAGGCTCTTCAGGTCTCACACCCTCAGCACACCCCTGGCGAGGCTGGACGGAGCCATCTGTAAGGCACTCTCCAGCTCCAGGAAGATGGTGGCTTTTGATCCTCTTAGACCTGCACTAACCATGCAGAAGCCACTGGCCACATGTGGCTCTTTGAATTTAAATCGGCTAAATGGGAATCCAACTCCACTGTCGCACTGGCCACATTTCAGGTGCCCCAGGGCTGAAGGTGACGAAGCAGAAACCTCGCAGGACAGAGCAGGGAACATGGCCTGCCCCATCATCCTCTCTGTTCATGGGGTACTAGGCCATGGGGCCTCGAAAATGGGAACACTGGATCTGGTGTCCTCTTAGGAGCCTGCAAATAGCTATGGGGAACTCCCCAGGGGGGAGCCCCAAGGGGAGTTTTAGGGAGGACCTGGAATGGCCCTGTTTTGGAGGCAGCGAGAATCCTCGGCCATCAGAGGGGCCAGTCCCTGGATAAAGGGGTGAGAAGTCCTCACTGCCCCTGACGACAGGAGTGCAGCTTCTGAGCAGAGACCACTATGCGCGACTCAGAATCTGCCCACCAGCATCTTCTACTCATGCTGGCCTTGGGGGGAGCCAGACATCACATCCTCTAAAATCTCTGAGGCCTCCTGTCAGCAGTCTGCTCAGGAGACCCCGGAATGAGGCCCCGGGTGGTGTTTTCGAGAGGTCATGACCGTGGCTGTGGCAGGCTGTAAGGCCACTGTGGGTGTCCTTAAGGTCACATTAGGGGTTTGGAAGTGCTGTGGCTTTTTTGCCCTATCTCCATGGTGACCCTCACCCCCGAGGTTCTCCACCCAGTGCATGCGGCTCATTTTCTTACTCTGCAAACTCAGGCCACCTCAGAGGCAAGGTCGTGGCCACACCAGAGGTTGTGGATGCAGGGCTGGGCCCTGGGAACAGGTAGCGTGAGGGAGTGGAGTGAACTGGACCTGAGCAGGACAGCTTGAGCCCAGATGCTGGGCTGCACAGGAGATCGCAATGCACTGCAGGCTGGTTTGCTATGGGCACCCCTCAAGATGTCTGGAGCAGCCAAGGGTGGCCTGGGTGTTGCTTGGTGCTGAGGAGGGCCCAGCGAGGTCCCTCACAGGAGCCAGTGTCACAGCTCCTTCAGGGTTAGCCCCACCTGGGCTTAAACCTTAAAACTAAATCGCATCCCTCTGTGCTCTAGTTTTCCATCCAACTAACAGGGATATTTGCCCGTCACGTGATGGTGAAATCATGGGCTCAGGTGGAGGTGAGGTCACTCTGTGGCTCTTTGGGGACCCATGGACTGTCCCCAGGCACTCACACATGGGTCATAGGACCACTGGGCCTCAGTGCTGCCCAGCCTGTGCTTGAAGCCTGCCCCTACCCTGGCGGGGTCGCTAGAAGGCACAGGATGCCAGGATCAGGCTGCCCAGGGTTCAGAACCCACTTGTGCCCTTTGCTGCCTCGTGGGGCCAGGGCCAGGGACTAGCTCTGTCATCCCACAACCTCAGGTTTCCATCTGCAGAGTGGGGAGGGTAGTGGGACCCAGACCTGTGAGGCTTTAGGGAGACCCACTGCAGTGTCTGCACATAGGAAGCGCCCAGAGGAGGCGGCGTTGGCTGAACCCAGGAGGTGACTCGGGCCAGGCCAGGGGGATGAGTGAGGATCTGGAGGAAGCTAAGCACAGTGAAGGTTGGCATGGGGGGAGTACAGGGCTGTGGGACACTGTAGAGGGTGGGGAGCTGCAGGATGAGAAGGTGGGAGGTCAGCAGGATCTCAGGACCTCCCGGGGCGCATGGGCTGTACTTATCCTGCTGTGAGGAGCCAGCACGGTCGTCCTTGAGCATGGGTGCGGTGGGATCTGGTCCAGGGGTGAAGGGTCAGCTTGGTGGCTGAGAGGACAGGATTAGAGCCTGGGAGACCAGAGGTAGGCTGTTGCTGGAGCCCAGCAGAGGAAGAGCCCGAGTGATGCAGAGGAGGGAGTTGTAGGGAGAGGTGTCATGTCAGGGTCCCCGCTGCCCTGCCTCCTGGGTCTCCCCCTCAGCTCGCAGCTTTTCTAGAACATCTCTGTCTCCCCCTGCTCAGGGCATCATGCTGGTCTACGACATCACTAACGAGAAGTCCTTTGACAATATCCGGAACTGGATTCGGAATATCGAGGAGGTAAGGCTTCTCCTCGGTTCTCACCCTGGTTTACAGGTGAGATCACCGGGCACAGAGCCAGCCACAGAAGCCTGTCCAGAGCCCTGAGCTAGCCCCGAGCTAGCACTGTAGCCCAAGCAGGGGCTGGAGCCCACGCTGCCCTAGCCTGGTCACTGAGTGACTCTGAGAGCCCGTTTCCCCATCTGAGCTGTTGGGTCTGGTGATGAGACGTGACACCCAACCTCTCAGTCACCGTGAGCATTTGGTGCTTTCTAGAGGAGAAAGGTCCTGGAATTGGCATGACCTTTGTCTTTGGAGGGTGTGGTGAGAAGCTGTATCAGGTGACTTTGAGCCACAGCAGAGTGGGGTGTGAGTTGGTGTGAGCTCCCCATGTTCAGGTCAACAGCACACAGACCACAGCTGGCTCGAAGAGAGACCGAGACCTTGAACCATGAAGGCAGGGGGAGGTGGCCAGCCCCAACTCCCCATTCCAAAGCCAGTTGTCACCTTTCTGTTCCCCAAAGAGCGTATCTCACTCCAAAACCTTCCTGGACAGAGGCATTTGCAGCTTTTGATGACTCACTAGGTGGGGCATTGGGCGTGAGGTGTGGCCAGAGGACTTTCCCCTCCTGGACTGCCACGGTACAAGGTCACTCACTGCTGATGCAACGGTTATGAGCCGTTGCACTGGGCCCCCCCCCCACCCCCCCGCCCCGCAACTCCACATTTGCTGTCAGTAGGCTGTGCCTGGCTGAGGAGGAGGAGCTGCCCACAGTTACGGTGGTCTTTGTGGAAGCTGCGTTTCTGTGAGAGGGCCTTCCAGTTGGCAGGAAGTTAAGCAGGGAACCGTGCAGGGCATTTTGGTGAGGTCAGGTCTGCGCTGCAGCAAAAAGGTCCTATCCAGTGCCTTGGGCCTTCAGGAAGCAGGGCCACTGCACGGAGGAGGGGCGGGTGGCACAGAGCTAAGGGAACGCCAGGTGACGGCGAAGCATCAGAGCTGCCACCACCCCAGGCGAGAGTAAGCTGGAGCAGACTCGAAGCTCTCAGGATAGCAGCTGCCCTCCCCTTCCCCGCAGAGGAGCCTCCCATAGACCCCACTGGGTTCCCAGGGACACGCGCAGGAGCCTGGTTATTGCAGCCCATACAGACGCCATCCTCAGCAGGTAGAAAGCATGAATTTGGTCAGAGAAGCAGCCAGAACCCTAGACTTGGCCCTGGCATTGGCTGTATGACATGGGACAAGTTATTCAACCTCTCTGAACTTCAGCTTGTCATATGACAAGGGTGTACCTAGCCGTCCTGGCCCTACCACTGATTTCAGGGGTCAGGCCACAAGTTGGCCTGTGAGCCTGTCTAACTGCACCTTCCCCCCCTCTGTCTGTCCTCTCCCCAAGCATGCCTCTGCAGACGTTGAAAAGATGATACTTGGGAACAAGTGTGACGTGAACGACAAGAGACAAGTCTCCAAGGAACGGGGAGAGAAGGTGGGTGTGGTGGCCAGCTTGGGCCTGGTCTTGCCAGGCACCTCAGGGCAGAGGGACCTCAGGGTTTTAGGGTTCTCTGCATGGAGGCCAGCCCTTTCGTGCCCCTCAGCGTTCTTGATTGCTTGCTGACCTCCTCAGAATCTTCCTGAGCATAAGACGACCTACCGTCTCAGCTTGTCCGAGACTGGGGGTCCCAGGATGCAAGACTTTGCTGAGCAAAAGGGGACGAGTCGATCGCCCCTGGGGGGCATATGCCAAGGGAAGAGAGAGTGGGAAAAGCATGCCTAGCCAGGCTTCAGGCTGAAGACTGCGAGCAGCGAAGGCTCCTAAGCTGTGCTGTGCACGTTCCTGCGTGGTGTCTCATGGGAACCCGCCGAGGCCACCACAAGCGGAGAGTGGAGCCAGGGTCCTGCCATGATCAGTCACCACCTGCTGTCCACCGGTGACTCCAGGGAGCAAGTCCCCAGTACCCAGCTCATCTGGGGCCTCCCCATCACTGGTCCCAATTTAGGGTGCTTTCTGGGGGGCAGGGGCACCTGGCCGCTGATGTGTGAGCATATATGTCTCCCTCACAGCTGGCCCTGGACTATGGAATCAAGTTCATGGAGACCAGTGCAAAGGCCAACATCAATGTGGAGAACGTGAGTCCCAGGCCCGTAGCCCTAGCCCCTTGAGGCTGAGGGTTGGTCTGTACCCGCTGAGAAGGCTCTGCCACAGGGTCTGGTCACAGGCTGTGGGCTGTCCTGTTGGCCATCTGTCCAAGAGGCACTTCCTGGGCAGGGCCATTTCCAGGCTCCTTGAGCTGCCCCTTCCTCACCCCACGCTCTGATGTCAGCAGGTGCAGGCCCCAGCTGGGCACCTCGGGTATTTTCTCACTGGCCCTTAGGGAGCCTGGGAGATGCGCAGGGCTTCAAAGATGGGGAAACTGAGAGTCCCTGTGTGGGTGCTCTGGGCCCCGCCACCTACATAGACGTCCTAGTCACAAGCCCAGACAAAGTCAGGAGCCTTGGCCCAGGCCCCCCGCTCCTTTCCACAGGTGACGCCAGCCTTGCAGCTGACCTACCTTCCTCTTCACCCCACCACCCCAGTGATCTTTCCAAAACCGACCCTCCATGTCACTCCCAACTTCAGCCCCCTGCACCTGGCTGAGAAGGCCCGCCCCAGCTGTGTGTGTGGCCCAGGATCAGGCCTCGCCACCACTTTTATCCCAGGCCGCCTCCAAGCCTTTGCTTATGCTCCCTTCCCTCACACCCCCTTTTCCATCAGGGCCTGGCCCAAGTGGCCCTTCCCCAAGGAAGTCTTCACCATAGCTAGACCGTCAGGCCTACCGCTTTGGGTCCCCAGCACCCCCTCCCCCCTCCATGACAGAGCTGTCCACATCACATAGGTGTTGGGTGAGACTCCACTCCTCCCAGCAAACGAGTAGCCTCCTGGGTGCAAGTGCTGCAGCCAACCCTCTGTGTGAGGCCCAGGGGCCAGGGTGTGGTTTATAAGTGTTCCTCGAAAGAGCAGGCGAGGGAAGGGAGGAAGGGGTAGGGGACTGCAAAACAGAGACAGCAGCCTGTAGTCCAGCCATCCCTGGAAGACAGCCCTCCCCCCATCCCAGCCTTCCAGGCCTCTCTGCCAGGCAAGGACCCCAAATGAAGCTTGTTGGGCCACAGAGTTGCTTGTCTTCCTCTCTCCCCTGCCCCTGCCCACTAGAAAAGAGGCAAAGCAGGAAGGCATCGCACAGGAGTCAAGGATGGGTTCTGGATCCTTCCAGATTGGTCGGTTAACCTCTAGATGCCTTGGGGCATGTGACTTCGTCCTTTTGAGCCTCGGTTTTCTCCCTGACCAGTCGAGGCTGATTCACTTCCCAGGGTCATTGGCTCAGGGGAAGTGCTGGTCTTGGTGGGTGGGGGTAGGAGATGGGGCTGGACAGTTCTGTCCCCCAGCTTACTGTCCCACCATCCCCATTCCATAGTGGCACCCAGGAACCAGCAAGCCCCCATCTACTTCTTGCTGCTAGGGTACTAACAACGTGCTTATTTCACAGGCATTTTTCACTCTCGCCAGAGACATCAAAGCAAAAATGGACAAAAAATTGGTGAGTGTGTGTCCTTCCTCATCCCTGAATGGTGCTCTGTTGGAGACTGCTGTCTTCCACCTCAGTGGTGTGACTCAGCCCAGATAGGTCCTGCGTCAGGGCCCAGCCAGACCCAGTCGAAAGGGCTAGGAAGGGGGAAGAGGTAGCAGTTAGGGTAAGGGCATCGGCCCCAGACATGCTCATCCACTTTGTTCTTTCTCTGTGGCTCGGAGCTGCTCAGCTCCAGGCTGTGTCCAGGCAGACAAGGCCTTGCCTGCTGAGTGCACTGACTAGCAAGGGATACATGGCCTCTCCCAACCCACTCTGCAGATGACAGCCTCCAGCAGCACCCGTCCTGGCAAGTCTGGCAGGTTGATAGCCGTTTTCCCCCGCCAGCCCCAAGTTTTGCAGGTTGTGAGGGCTCGGTGACCTTTAGTAGTAGGTCCAGGGCTCTGAGACCTCCAGGAGGTCCTACTCGAATCCCTCTTTCCCGCCCTTGCATTGATTTCTGGCTGTTGTGCTCACCACACAAGCATTTCATGGTCCTTATTACTCAGTGCAATTATACTGACGTGGCTGAGTCTGCAGTCTCGGCTGTACGTCGGCACATTCAGCACCTGAATGCTGTTGTGCATGTGGCCTGGGAGCCTCCTTCAGTGGCCACTCTTCCACAGCCAGTGAAGCGCTCTACTTGTGGCTCGTTTAGGTCTCATTACAGAGCGCACACATAGCACAAAATGCCATTCAAGTAGGTCACACCTGACTTAAAAACAGATGCGTTTTTATCATTCTCAGATGAGGCACAAGATAGATTTAACACTTTGTAATCGGGCATTTTTCCGCCAAATCGCGTCGTAACGGGAAGAAAGAAATCCAATAATGGTGTGACTTCGCAAAATCTATCTGAGTTGTCTTGCACGTTTTCGTTGTTGAAATGCCAGGCCCTCCATATTTGACGGAATCTGTCTCTACTCATCGTTTTTGGAAAAAACGCGTCTCCCGCGCTTTGGTATAAAAAGCGATATGACGAGTTTACTCGTTTCCCGCAAAAAAATTTATTAGGAGCTCTTTGGCCAAAGCAGGAAACAGTCCATGTAAACCAGTGTACTTTTATTTTTCTATTCTTTTTTAAAAATATTTTTTTATTGCCCTGACCGATTTGGCACAGTGAATAGAGCGTCAGCCTGCAGACTGAATGGTCCCAGGTTCGATTCTAGTCAAGGGCGTGTGCCTTGGTTGCAGGCACATCCCCAGTGGGGGGTGTGCAGGAAGGAGCTGATCGATGTTTCTCTGTCATCGATGTTTCTAACTCTCTATCCCTCTCCCTTCCTCTCTGTAAAAATCAATAAAATATATTAAAAATATATATACGCACACACACACATACACTAGAGGGCCAGTGCACAAAATTCGTGCACGGGGGCAGGGTCTCTGGCCCAGCCTATACCCTCTCCAATGTGAGACCCCTCAGGGGATGTCTGACTGCTGGTTTAGGCCCCATCCCTGTGGCAGTTGGCCTTCCCTCTCACAACCCGGGTCCGCTGGCTCCTAACCACTTGCCTGCCTACTGGCTTGATCACTGCCTAACCACTACCCTGGCAGCCTAGTGGTCCCCAACTGCTCTCCCCGGCTGGAATGATGGCCCCTAACTGCCTCTGCCTCTGCCCCCACCACTGTGGCTTTGTCTGGAAGGAAATCAGACAGTAGGAAGATGTCCGGTCTCCTGGTCTAATTAGCATATTACCCTTTCATTATATATATATTTCAGAGAGGAAGAGAGATAGAAACATCAATGATGAGAGAGAATCACTGATTGGCTGCTTCCTGAACGCCCCACACTGGGGACATATGCTCTGACCGGGAATCAAACCTGGTTCATAGGTTGATACTCAACCACTGAGCCCTGCCAGCCGGGCACGGTGTACTTTTCTTACAGAAATTTTCTTAGAACAGACTTGCTTTTCTCTTGAGTGTAATGGTAAATGTTTGATTCTTAACAATCCTTCTGACTCAGTTCTGCCCACTGCAGTTACTTTGAGCATCACAGTGACACTGTGATACTGGCCTGTTGATTGCCTCCAGAATGTGCCATATTTATGAGAGCACAGATCATGAAGCACTGGTACACAGCCGTAGTCTTGCAATTTCTCTCTCTCTCTCTTCTAAATCACCCATTTCCTACCATCTTTCTCTTAGTATTCAGCATTGCAGCCCCATACTATTTTATGTGTGTCTTTTTTTTAATTGAAAGATATCTGATGTACAACTTGGTGTAAGTTAGAGGTGTACAATATTAGCATGATACATTAATATATTGCAATATGATTACCGTGGGAGCGGTAGCTGACACCTCTATCACAGTCACATAATTCTTTTTTGTCTTGAGAACAGTTCAGGTCTAGTCTCCTAGCAGCTTTGAAGTTTATGATATTGTTGACTGATGACGGTGCTCTTCATTCGAGTCCCCAGGACTTGCCTCTCTTACCAGTACAGTTCATGTTTACCTCGCCCATCACTGGCAGCCAGCTCTGCCCGCCCTTTCTTCTCTCGTGGAAGTGTCACAGAAGGACGGGCTCTGCTGGTGCCCACCCCACGCCCAGACCTTTGGCATTTCCCCTCCCAGCACACCCAGAGCTTCCCGCGGCACTGAGCGGAGACTCCACCTGCCAGGCCACCTGGGCATCATGCACTGGCTGCTGCCACCTGCTTCACCTTGTCATGCTGCTGTTTCCATGTCACCCCCTGTGCTCCAGCCATGCTGGCCTTTTCTTGTTCTTGAAGCACCCCGTGTTTATTTGGGTTTCCTTCCCCTCCACCTTAGGTGCCTCTCCCGCCCCATTAGTTTCCTAGGGCGGCCTAACAAGTTCTCGTAATAGACTTTCCAGCTTGCACCTCACACATTCATTATCTTAATGTCCTGGAGGCCAGGATTCTGAAGTGGGTGTCACCAGGCTCAGAGCAAAGTGTCAGCGGGGCTGAATTCATTTCTGGAGGCTCCAGGGGAGAACCCATTTTCTTGCCTGTCACCTTCTAGAGGGCACTGCATCCCCAGCCTCAGAACCACTTCCGCCATCTTGGGCCCTGCTGCCATCACCTCTCTTGCTTGGACCCCAGCTGAGAAGGTTTCTCTGCCTTTGAGGATTCACAGAAGTAGATAGGGCTCACCCAGATGACCCAGCATGCTCTCCCCATCTCACCCGAGTCACATCGGCCAAATCCCTCTTGCCACAGCAGATGCCATACTCATACGTTCCAGGGATCAGGGTGCAGACATCATTGGGGGCCGTTCCTTTGCTGACCACACACCTGGACTGTCTTACTCCATAAGGTCTCACCATCAAAGCACACCTCCCTCTTGCCCTGCCCCTTCTCCCATTCCTCACCGCGGTGGGAAATCACTGTGTTTTTGTTACCACGTAATTTCTGTCCCCCGTGTGAGCTTCCCAAAGGCAGGGGTACCCACAAAAGTGCCTGACACAGCATAGGCATTCAGGAGTTATTGTTAAGTAAATTCAAGGTTTTTTACCTCAGGGCTGAAAGAGGAGGAAGAATTGGTCAAAGAAAAGGGGGCTGACCCTTTCCAAACAGGGTGACCTGGGAGAACATAAGATTGCCATTCCCAGAGCTGGCAGAGGCTCCGGATGCTGGGTGACAGGTTTGAGAGAAGGGCAGTCCTCTGAAAGCCGTGTGGGGACTGGTGTGTGTTCAGTAAGGCCTGAGTGGGCAAGGTTACGGTTTCTAATTTATACAAGGTTTCTGGAAGGTGGGCCAGGGGAGAAGTGGTAAGTCAGAGCCTTCGCACAGAGACATGGAGACCATCCAGGTGTGAGTGGAATCAGGACCTTGAATTCACCCCCAACCCCAAATTCCAAGGGACATTTGGCTGCCCCTTGACTGCCTCACTAGGAGGGGTAGAAAGAAGGAGGGGTGAGTGGATGGAGAGAAGGAAGGGAAAAGAGTGAGATGGGAGAGTAAAGGGAAAGGTATTGAGGGGATGAAGGAAAAGGGGTGAATGAATAGGTGAGTAAGTGGAAAGAATGAATGGTGGTTGGAAGGGTTGGTAGGTAATAGAAAAAATTATCTCTGGGTTTGTGTAAGATGAATTGTCAGTTGGAAGCGATAATTGGATGGATGGATGGAAGGAAGGGAATGGACAGATGTATGATTTATAAGAAGGGGATGAGTGGAAAGAAGGAAGAGAATAGACAGAAGGGGGTTAGTTTGAAGAGAAAGGAAGAAAGAGGGTGGTGGATGTATGGTTGATTGGGAGGAGATGAATCCATTAATGATTGAAGGTGATGGATGATTGGGTGGATGGGTTATGGGATAGGAGGAAATTGATAGACTTGCATTTGGATGGTTGGATGGAAGGGGATGAATGGATGGGTGGATGTTGGTGGACGGGGGAGCATGGGTAGATTTGCAGTTGGATGGTTGGATGGAAGGGGATGAATGGATGGGTGGATGATAATGGACGGCAGGGGATGGGTTGACTTGCAGCTGGGTGATTAGACGGTTCCTTGGTTAGATGGCTGGTTGTTTAAGAGACATAGTGCTTATGCTCATTCATAACCTCAGGAAACTTCTTGTGACTTCAGGAAGGCAACAGCCCCCAGGGGAGCAACCAGGGAGTCAAAATCACACCGGACCAGCAGAAAAAGACCAGCTTTTTCCGATGTGTTCTTCTGTGAGGAACGCCGCCTTATTCTGAGCCTTGTTCAGCCGAGCTGACTGTGCCTGCCCTGAGTGAGCCCCTCACTCAGCTGGGGCCCCCCCTCCAATGCTCCTGCCACGGCCACCGGGCCCAGGGCCACCAGAACACAATTGAGAAATTGTTTATTTTAGTAACTCTGATCTTTTTCAACTTTGGAGATGGAATAAGTTAAGAATTTGCTATTTTCCCTGTGATGTCCACCGAACTGGCCCATGCATCGTGTATCTGGAGAGAAAGATGGACATGACATGACCAGCAACCGTGACCAATATGGTGGGCCTGCATCTCTGGGGCGTGACAACGGAAATTCCACTGCAAAGCCTGTCCATGTCTCCTAGCGCAGAAGCAAGGCTCCCAGAGGCCAGTGATGGTTCCAGGGGTGCTGAGCATCCACCCTCCGTGCGGTGACCCCGTCAGGCCCAGGAGGCATCGCCGACACGTCAGACTCCCACTTTCACCTTTTCTCTCAGTTTTGGACAAGAGACAAAAACCACTATGTTTCCTTTTCTCCCCTCCCTCTTCTTTTTGACTCTCAAGCCAAAGGGAAACACAAATTAAGGAAATCCTGTGTAAAGCGTTCAGAAGGAAGGAGGAGGGGAGGGGCCTTGCCTGTCCACAACCAGGTTTTGGCCTGTAATCCACTCAGGCCTCGGGCATGGTCAGTGGGCCTCGGCAGTCCCTGTCTGATCACCGAGGGGACACCATGCATCCTACGGGTGACCCCAAAAATGCAACCCACACCGATCACCCGCAATTAAGGCATTGGCCTCTCAGCCCCCAAACCACCCCACTCCCACAGTCTCCAAACCGGACGTTCTTTCTAGCTGAGATTTTTATTTTTCCAAATCTGTAGTGCCACGAAGTGATTCCATCTTTGATTTCCAGCAGCGGATCCAGGTGACCAGGGACACGGATGCATCTGTGATTGGATGTGGCCGAGAGCACGAAGCATCCCAGGCAACAGACTGGCCACAGAGCTTTCGGGGATGGTTTTTAACTGCTGCCGTTGGTTGTGTTTTGACAGCTCTGCCTTCCCATCGAGAGTGCATTTGAGACCAGGCCACCAGGTCCGAGAGGTGTCACGAGGGAGCCTTTACATTTCTTTTTCTTACACTTCACCCCAAGCTGTTGTCCACCCAAAGCCACTGGCGTCGAAATGTCTTTTTTGAATTAAAACCAATGTACCAGCCATAGTCTGTTCCTGGAATCTCTTAACGTGCTCTGTTTACATCAATAAACACACTTAAGGAAAACAAATTCAAGCTCATTTTAAAGCTCTCGGATTTCCTACCCGCAGTTCTCTGTGGGTAGACAGATGTGGCCAGGCATGGGCTGATAGGTTCCCAGGGGCCTGTCGTTTAAAACAGCCCAGGCCAGCAGGGGCCTCGGGTCCAGACAGAATCCAAGCAGAGGTGCTGTGTGCCCCAGGCTCTGAGATGACACCATTATCCAAAGGCTGATGTGGCAAAGAAAGCTTCCTATACACACCCCCCCATAGAAAAGCAGGAGACCCTATTCTCTGCCCGACGTAGGTTTCCACGTCCCACGCTGAACCTGCTTGTCCACAGCAGCCCCCACAGCGTCACCAGATCCTCACGTCTGGTCTCTGTTGGCATCCACCTGCCAAGTGCACACTCAGCTCAGGGACCCCTATCTCACCTCAGGAGCATCCTCCTCCCCAAGCCCTGCAGTCCTGCTTCCCCTGGCTTCTGGCACGAGGCCACCGTTTGCTGTTCTCTAGGCTGGGCCCAGTGGGTTTCTTCTCTGTTGGGGTCCCCAAGACCACCCAGGTCACGGGTTCACTGGGACCCGGCGTAGAGCTAATGTATTACAGCCAAAGGACACAGGAAAACGGGCTCGGGAAGAGGCGCGTGCAGCCACGGCCAGAGGAAACCAGGCTCGAGCTTCCAGGCATCCTCGGCGTGGGGCCATGCTCTGCCACCGCCAGGCTGTGACAGGTGAGAAGCATTAGCTGCCAGGACGCTCCTTGGACACTCGGCACCCAGGGTTCTATTGGGGCTGGTCCTGGAGGCACCTCCAAGGCGAGGCATGTGCCAAAGTCGCAGCGGCCTGGAGAGAGAGTCAGCGTTTAACATAAAGCACATTGCAGACATTTAGGCATGGCTGTGGGCGGCTCTTCATGCTGGGAGGGCTGCATAGGGAACTTGACCAGCCAGTGGCCCGCCTTTGGACGTGCCAGTGATGTCTGTGCAGCCAGCCCAGACACCAGTCTGAGCTCCAGACCCTATATAACCCACATGGCACCGTGGACCACGAGCTCCTGCATGCTGTGGCCCTGCCCACCTCCCGTTCCTCTGCCATCCTCCCAGCTCGCCTCGCCCCAGCCCATGTGCCTTACTCTCCTGCTCCATCCCGTGCTCGCCACTGCCCGGTGCCCGTTGCACCTGCTGCACCCGTGGCCTGGCAGTCCTGCTTGTGCAGGCCCTGACTGTCCAGGACAGCCCCCCGCCCACCTCATCATCATAGCGTCTTTGGGAATTCACGTCTCCCCCACCATGGGAGCTTCACAAGCCTGACTTGCCCACCCCTGACGTCCGTGGCAAAGTGGCATGGTGGTCACTTCCCTGGAGGGCCACCCACCCCACGCGAGCCATGGCAATCCATCACCAGCTGAGGCTGCCAGTGACAAGTCCAGACCTGGTGTCCCAGCCAGATCTTCCTGCTGGCCCCCTTCCAGCAGGTCCTCTGGGGACCACTTGTCCATTCAGTTTCCAGTGGTCACTGAGGGCTGGGGAGGGGGATTCTGATATGACATTCTCAGGGGAGGATGTTAGTTTGTGGGAGACCACACCCACCAAGCAGGTTGGGGGACTCAGGCTGCGGTCCTCTGGTGGGTCCTCAGGGGGCCAGGCTGGAGGTGGACTGATAAGGCTGAACGCCATGCAAACGATACCCCAATGACCAGGCTTTCTATCTAACTGACAAGGGTCACTGGGCACTTCTGATCCCCTCCCTGCATCACTGAGGCTAGGAGCCGGTTCACTGGGCTGTGGAGGGCGTGAAGAATCAGAGTGGTGGAGTGAGTTGCCCAAGGTTGCCCAGCCTGGGAGCTCTGGAGCCTAAGCCTGCATCTCCCCCAGCCACACACAAAGGCATCAGATTAGGTCACTGTGAAGGGTCCTGATATCATGACTGTTCACTGAGCCCCTGCTGCCTACCTGAAGGCTGTCTCTCCTCTCTGAGGAGGGCTAGTGTGACTTCACTCATGAAGAAGCAGACCCAGAGAGGTTGAGCAACTCACCCAAGGCCACACAGTGGGTGAGTGAGAAATGGGTTCCTCGTGTTTTCTTCTTGGGGCTGTTAAACCACAGACTGCAGGCAACCCCCTCCCCCATAGAGCAGAGAGCGGTCAGGGCACCCAGCTTGAGCCTGCAATGAGGCTATCTAAACCAGCTGGGCCAGGGCGATAGGCCCACAGGGACCCTGCCCCCCCCA